>SADC01000029.1:0-252270 GCA_004194705.1 Ditylenchus dipsaci | reverse complement strand
GCCGTCCTGCTTTTGCATAAAAATTTTATAACTGAAAGCTTTTTATTCACACATCATATACTTAATATCTTCTAATAAAGACCTATAAGGACTCATTTTAAACCTTCTCTGGAGGTGGACCTTATTAGAAGATGCTTTTTAGCCTTATTAGATCTTCTTTGAGTGGGCCTCATTTTTAACACCTCTCAATAAGTGGGGAGTTATTAGAAGAATAAACGGTATCAGTTTTATTGTTCTACATTATTTTGGGTGACGTCCATCTTTTTTTTCACTTCTTGTTCAAAAAAATAAGCCTCTTGATTTTCTTGATTAAAAATATATAAAATTAGGACGGCCTCATTTTATTAACTAGGAGTGAAAGAAAACGGTTTCAGTGAATCCCCTCCACGGGGGTGATCAGGTGGAGGAGATACATCATAGTCGTGTTTCTCGACCCATATTATGAGAAAACCGCGCGTTTTTTTTCTGAGAAAAAAATTTCGAAAATTCTCGAAAATTTGGTCGGGAAAATTTTTTCGAGATAGTTGTTCCATAAAAAGTGGATTTTTGTCTAAAAACTTTAGTGAATTTTTAATGATCATGAAGAAGTGTTACAAACTGAAAATCAGAGGTCATTTTTTTAGTTTATTCTCGCCCTCTTAATTTGCACTCCTCCTTTAAAAAAGATAAAAACTCAAATTTAATATGAGCGCTATTTTTACGATATAAGACGCCAGATTTACGACAAAAAGACGCAGTTAGTCAATCAAAATAATCTCTTAACGGTCAAATATTAATATTCCACGGTTAAATGACCGTTATTGACCGTTTCAACAATTCATCAGATAGTGTCAGAATGTTCTAGTCACTTTCGTTCAATTAGAGAATTCACGACAACCTCATAATTGTTGTATGGTTAGAAGTGAAAGTTTACTGTGATTTATCGCAATAACCGCATGTAAATCATTGTCTCTAACACAAAGTGACACTCCTGTAGTGACAAAACTGCCTAATAATAACTGCAAAATAACCATTTTTATAGCTCTACATGGTTTTGGGTCGCAGCGGTCTTTTTTGCTAGAGCTCGACCTTTCAGCCCCATGCAGTCCACTCCAGGTATGCTTTCTGTTTTTTGCTTGCAACTAAATGAGTCTTCACTGCAGACAGACCAGCTGCTTCTGGATCACTACAACGATAATGTGCTACCCAAACTGAGCAACAAGTTTGCCCAACATACCAATAACGAGTTCCTAGTAGCTAGATTCCCAAGTTGCAACACTTGAACCTGTACGCGGTGACTGTGCCCTATGAGTTTGTAAGAGACACCCAGAATTCATTGTCAAACTCAAGTCAATTACTTGAAAAATGCAAAATTGTAGGTTTAATTTTATTTGAAAATGTTCAAATGATCTTTTTTATCAGAAAATGTTTTGAGTTTGAGTAATCTTTAGCCAACAGCAGTCGAAATTAATAAAAGTGTTCAGGGGCATGTTTGCGTGATTTGAAAAATGGACCAGAATTTTTTTCTGGACGATGCTAATTGATGGTGTGATTACTTTCAAAATAAATCC
The DNA here is from genome assembly GCA_004194705.1 of Ditylenchus dipsaci. NCBI lineage: Eukaryota > Metazoa > Nematoda > Chromadorea > Rhabditida > Anguinidae > Ditylenchus > Ditylenchus dipsaci. Next base: position 250,720 of record SADC01000029.1, on the reverse strand, counting down.
AATTTTTTTTTCAATTTTTCGGATTTTTGTCAGTTTTAAAAAATTGATAATTTTAATAGGCCATTTCTCAGCATCCGATTACCAAAAATTATTCTGTGAAAAAAGCATTTTAGTTCTTGAAGTTAACTACAGCAAAGTGCTAAAATGCAACAATTTTTCTGTTCTATCCAGTTAAAATGTTTTTTTTTATTATTTTTTTATCACTTTTTGCAGATTTTTTCGTGTTCAACAGCAATTAAATTAATTTCGAAGCTTTATTTTAAAGCCAATTGAAAAACTCAGTATATTACTTCATATGTGCGTATTTTAAATAATTTTAAAAAAGCTTTTAAAAAAGCCGACATGATTAATGAACCAACCAATAGTAAACAGCAATGGTTGATGGGCTTTCAAATCAGGTTAAAATCGGCGATCATTAATATAATAATAAAATACAGAATAATTTTATGGCATCAGCCGCTGCTTATATTAAAGATCACCAATTAAATCTTTATTTTTTAACAGCCTGCCGCACTCTCACTCTGTATCAAATGTTCTCAAATATTCTACTAGTCTGAACTATCTTGATAGTGTAACTGTGGAGACAAGGACAGTTCTTCCAACAAGGACGCCTTTCAAACAACCGAAACAGTAAGTCACCTAATTTTTTATTATAAAAAATTGTGATACAAAAATAAATAAAATTAACTGTAGAATAGTTACTACTTTTATTTTTTTTTGAAAACGGTCATTTATCCAGTGATTATTGCTATTTTGGAGAAAAAAAATATTTTGACTAAAAATCAAAAACGAAAAAGATTTGGGGTCCGAAAAAGGACAAATCTTTTTAAATGACATTTGACAGTCTGCATAACGCTGTTTTTTAAGTTAGCTAGTTCTGCACATCTTTAGTGTTTGAAAAAGCTATTTACGCTCGAGTATTTTTAGGTATGAATGTTGCCTGTGCACCTAAATCAACTACTTTTTTGGGCATCAACATGAACAACTTAGCAGCCAAATAACAGAAACCAACAAGTAGATGTCCGAAACTGGACAAACTCTGTGAAGAGTTTGCTAATCAGTTGCCAAATCTCAAAGCTATCACCACCTACTACTACAACAACGATGAATTAGAAAAATGCGAATAGAGCTGAGGAATATTCCATTCTGAGCCATCCAAGTTGTGAAAAAAAAATTTATTTTTCAAGTTAAAGAGAATGTAAGTCAAGACCATTTTTTAGCTGAAAGTCCATTTGACGCTTCAATGTGCAGACTCGGCTGATTCTACATTTGATTGAGGTCATCGACAAAAGACTATATTTCTGAGAGTGACAGGAAATGCAGAGAAGGCATAATAAATGTGGATGATGAGGTGGGAAATATTTTGAAAGACTCATAGATAAATGTACGAGCAGAAATGATAACAGAACACGTACCTTTCAAAATTTTTAGGTAAAGTTTTAGGGTGCTGACCAGGTGCTTACAATGGAAGGTGAAAGTCGGACGTCGAAGTCTTTGAGGTCTCGTAGCTCTGTGGATTTTTAAAATTGATAGTTCTGAAAGAAAAAAACTAAAAACCACCAAGTCCCACCTTCATTGTACTAGCCTTGAAAGTGACCTGGCAAACAGGCTTGAAAAAAGAAACCTTCCAAGCATTGAATCAACTATGAGTCTATCATTTTCAGTTAATCACACTGTGAAAAACTTAAAATACGATAGAATGAAAAAACAAAAATTTTGTTGAATAAAAAACAACAGGGGACAAGCACTGAACCGTTACCCTTTCTAACTAGTGCCAAGTTTGGCACCTATCCTTGAAATTTATAAATCTTGTGCTTAATTCAGACCGCAACAGAAACTTTTGAATTTCACCAAAAGGCTTGTCAGGGCCTGTTGTGACTTCCTCATTCTTCCTCATTTTTCTTTTGTAGTATTGATGCTTTTTTTCAACGTTTTACTTAAATTTCTCAGCAAGTTTGGTGTCATTTTGAAGCTGAGATTATAAGCTTTAAAATGACACAAACTTTTACCAAATGTATTTAAAATATTAGAGAAACAGTAGAATGAGGAACGTGAGGAAAGTTTTCTTCATTTTTCCTCATTTTGCGTGTTATTGATTTTCTTCCAACATTTCGTTAACGTCTCTCGAAGCTTTTGGTGTCATTTGAAGCCTATAATCTCAGCTATAATATAATATCAAACTCGTTGAGTAAAGTTTCAAAAGTTAGAAATGTCATCAAAATTAGTCCATGAGGAAAAATGAGGAAGTCACAACACTGTCAGGCCCTCATTTGGTATTAAAAAAGCCGGAACTGAGACAAAACAAAAATTATTGAAATATAACATCGGACCTGGAAGCTGTCTGAGGGGATTTGGCTATCGGAAAAAACACAAGCATACCTAAACGTGACTTTCAACAATCAAGCCATTCTCAAACTTTTTTGCAGCTCTTGCGTACAGTGACCAAATATTGCCTCAATCTTGAGTATTTCGGTGTGTTGATTCCCAACAATTTTTCCAAGGGCTCTTCTCTTGCTAAGTGGACTTGAAAAACTAAATGTCATCGACATTCTCAACAATACTGCGGTAGATGGAGAATTTATTGAGAAATGCTAAATATGGCAATTTGAAGGTGAAAGTTTATAATTTTCCGTGAAATGATACCATGATTCAAGTTTATTAATTCAGAGATTTTCTGTCACCTGTAATGACAATCTGTCACTGAATGTGTTAATCCGTTGTTGCGACAGTGCAAGGTTGGTAATCTGTTGCAAAAATATAATTATAGCATGAAATGTTGAAAATCAGTAATTTGTCTTTGAAAATACTTGTTGCTTGAAGAAATTCGCTGGTTTTGAAATGGTCATAACCTTTAAACTCCATTTTTTGAAATCCCCAGTTTTGCCTATCTATTTTTCTTGTGGCAAAATAAGAATTTTCGCTTGGTACCCTCTGTGTTTTATTCCGCCTTGGAAATGCGTTCTGCATGCTCAATTGCTGAAAACCTGATATACAGGGTGGTTCAATTTTTTTGATAATTTCAAAAATGATCGAAACTAACTTTTCAACTGAACTCGTCGCTATTTTGTCATTCACAGCCTTGAGTGCCGCTTTGATTGATGCCAAACTTTTTTTTTTCAATTTCAACTTTTGACACGAAAAATTTTATTTACGCAAAAGATAATTCTCTCGTGTTAACACTGTTAATGAGCCAAATACGGAAGTCAGGTCCACGTGTATCTGGAATGCTATCGAAATGAATCAAATAAGAATTTTACTAAGAACTATTTTCGCTTAGCTCTAGTTAAAAAAAACATGGTGAAACACCTTTGAAGCAGACATTTACATTGCTTGCCCGAGTTGAAAAGTACAATTTTATTCAAAAATCAAAAATATATTTTTTTTTCTTGAAAGGAGGAAAAGCCACTCAGATTTGAAAAAGTGTCTTCCATGGCGCAGTGCGTAAGCGTTCGCGTTTTTGGCCCGAAATGGTTCTTTTTGCGGTACGTGACTATAAGGCCCACGCATATTTGGCTTGCCAAATGTGCATCTGCGCATTCATAATATTTAATTAACTACTTGAAACGTTTTATATGTCCCCTACCAGTGAGGATGAATCGTCTCTTTTAAATAGTGAGATAAATCGTCAGTGTCCGGTTGTTTGGTGTTGCAAGTTTAATCCTACGTAGTGGCACACTATTTTTGGCGTGTTTGGCCATTTCTAGGCGTGATTAGACTTTTTTGACGCCACATTCAGAATCAACGACCCAAATTGCCCTAAGACTGGTCAACAAGCTAATATAAATAGGATGTCACACGCGCAGGGAACTGCAAAAGTCCTAAATAGGACTATTTTAGGACTATGTGTCCTAAAATAGTCCTAAAATAGGACTATTTTAAAAAAGTCCTAAAATAGGACTATTTCAAAATAGTCCTAAAATAGGACTATTTTAAATAGTCTATTTTAGGACTATTGTTTTCTTACCAATTTAAATTTTGCATTATTGATCTCTGTTCGTTTTTGTTCATTTTTTACAGTTTCTTCTTTCGAAGTTTTTTTTTCTTGTGTAAGTTCTTTTTGTTGCTCATTTGCTGTCTTTTTGCATTTTTTTATTTATTTTTGTCATCTCACATTTGTTAGATCGTTTGTGTCGGTAACATGTTGTTTTTTTACTTTCTTATACGTTCATTATATGCATCATTGACTTTATGAAATTTATTTTTCAGGGCATCCAGCTGGATATCAGCTGTCAGTGCTATCAAACCCGCTTTTTGAGGTCCGAGTGGGCGAAATCGGGATTTTGGTCTCAAAAACCCAATTCACCACCACGATTTTACATATGATAGCATGGTTTGTTTTTCAATTGGAAAAAAAATATTTTTCAGGTCGCCAGCTGGATATCCAGCTGGTCAGGTGTTCCCACCCGGTTTTCGAGTTCGGTGGATAAATCGTGATTTTGGTCTTAACAATCCCAATTCGACACACCATTTTACATAGGAAAGCGTGTTTTTCTTTATTTTAAGAAATTTTATTTTTTACCATCCAGCTGTCTCCTGTTCAGTGTACCCCCCGGGTTTTGGAGTTTTGGCTCGAAAAAATCTTGGTTTTGGTCTTAACAAACCCGATTCCTGGCACGATTTGCATACAATAGCAATATTGTTTTTGTTTTTAACGATATTTTTTGAATTCCATCGGGACCAACCACGATTATTTAAAACTCATTTTAAATGCAAAATTTAACCAAAAAAATCTGTGTTTGAACCAAAACTGGTGATTTTCTGGCTTTTGGCAACACCTCAATTTTCCGAACTTTTTTTGTTTGAAGCTCTTGAAATTTGGTTCGGACCTGCGAAGCAGGTTTTTGCTCCAAATCCAACTTTCATCATTAGAAGTGATAAAAATGCTATTAGAAATTCTCCATTTTTTCGACCTCTAAAAGTACCCAAAATTTGGTGATTTTTGGCTCTGAGTTGCCAACTTCAGAGGCCCGGGCCCACCTTCAGATGGCCCAACTATTTTAATTTACACTCAAAATGTCGCAAAATCGTGTAGATTAATAAAATCGTGGAACATGCGTTTTTTCGACGTCCCCAGCCGGCTAGAGCCAAAAAACCGCCAACATTTTCGAAATTTTTCAACTTCAAAAGGAAAAATTTTTTTGGGGTGAATCGAAAAACGTATAGTTTTCCTCTACTCGCTCGAGAAAGTAGCTGAGACATGTGTTATCACTTTTCAGATATCTTACCAAAAGCTCAAACGATATTTTTAAGCGAAACGCGACTTTATATTCTACTCTTATTGATTTCCCTTTTCCTGGCCCATACTGTCTTTGCTTCGGAAAACTACTACAAACTCCTCGGTGTCAACCCCTGCGCTTCTCTGGAAGACATCAGGAAGGCCTACCACAAGCAGCACTGAATTGCATCCAGACAAAAAGCAAGGCCATTCCTTAGCCAGAAAAGCATTCGTAGAGATGAAGAAGGCATACGATACTCTATCAAATCCTCTCAAACGTCAAAGCTACGACGACTACATACATGAAGCAAGAGAACAAAAAGGCCACATAATTGATGGAGGAGAACAAAAGGCCGCATTATTGATGGAGGTATAAGTGAAGCAGCTGCTTGTACAGCAGTTTCTGTACTTATGTCCGGATTAATGGTGTCACCGTCGAACAACTACGCACACGGCTACAAGGACTATTTGATTAATCCGACCAGTAAGCTTCTAAAATGTACGAAAAACAAGTATTCATGATAGAGATTTAGACGGCATTTGCCTGTGGATTGGTACAGCGCCGTGGTGTCGCGGAGTGTGCCCACCTGAATTTGAAGCGATACGTCACCACGGAGTTCGAGCTTACTACTTTGCGAATGATGTTCCCGACCCGTACTTTGAGCAGTTGCTGGATTGGATCGAATCTTTATTGCTGCAAGTAAGTTCCTAGTATATTTCTGAAACACTGCAATGATCCTTAATCACAGAGAGGACAAAAAGATCCTTCATGGGGTGGTCACTGGACATCGCGCACTGATGCGATCACGCTCGTTGTTCATATGTGGATAGTGGTCTATGTGGTCGACTGCATTGTGTGAAAGGCTTGCAAGGCACTAAAAGCGATGCAGAAATAGGTGGTGACTACTGCAATGAAGTGAATCTCTTTGAATTGAAAGGTTTGCCTACCCCGGAAGTATCTATTTGTACAATGAAAACGAAAAAGTTCAAAATGTTTTTTACCAAAATTCCGCCTAAGCTGACATTTTTTCTCTGAAACGTACCAATTTCTCAAAACAATGCTGCTTTTCTGTTATTCGTTTATTGAAGATAAAAAAGACTTCAAGCGTGTTTACTATAACAAGCAGTGCAAATAAGAGATACAAAAGAGATATTAATCAAAACAAAAAACAAAAAGGTATAGCGGACAACAAAACGAGCAAAAAAAACAATTTGTGCAGAAAAAAGCCTCGGGAACGAATAAACTGTGAAAAATTGAACAAAAGCCAATAAAAAATACAATGAAAATGCAATTGGTTTGAAAATCAAATAGTCCTAAAATAGGACTTATTTCAAAATAGTCCTATTTTAGGACTATTTTAAAAATAGTCCTATTTTTAGGACTATTTTAAAATTTAGGACTAGTCCTATTTAACCTAATAGGACTATTTCAGGACTTTTAGTACTAAATAGTCCTATTTTAAAGGCTTTAGGACCTTTGCAGTACCCTGCACGCGGTATTGAACCTGCAACATTATTTAGGCTACAAAACAGAAAAGTTCACGCACTGCGCCATGGAAGCCGCTTTTTCAAATTTAAATGGCTTCCCTCCTTTAATTGGAATGTTTCGTGTCAAAAGTCAAAACTTAAAAAACAAGCTTGCACTAGAGTTGGCCTGGAATTCCGGTTCCGGTTTCCCGGCATTCCGGTTTTTTCGGATCCCGGTTCCGGTTCCGAAATATGTAAAAAATATGAAATTCCGGTTCCGGTTTTCACAAAACTAAAATTCCGGTTCCGGCTCCAGTCCAAATATCAATTTCGAGCCAACTCTACTCTAAAACGGATTACTCAAGGACTGTGAAAATAATAAAAGACACAACAACAAGTGGACAAAAAGTTCAGTTTCGATCATTTTAAATTAACGAAAAATTTGCGCCACCCTGTATAAAATCATGTTTAGACAATTTTTCCTAAAAATCCTACTTTTTGCAAAAATTTGCATTGTGGAACAAAGTCACATTAAGTTACATTAGTTATATTAAATTTGGATCACTATGTACTTTTTTAAAAGAATTAATTCTACGAAACGATTATTTTATCATAATAGAAACAGAAAAAGTATTTCGCGCCCTAAAAGTAGTTAAACTTTGAAAATCATCGCTCGTTGAATTTTTTTATTTATTTTTCAGGCCTGACCACTTTAAATCTTCAACGAGTTTGATGTGGACCGAATTGAGCTGGATGAGCTGGTACAAGTTGCTAATGAACTGCAGGCTGAGAATTTGAACGAGACTGGTAAGAAAAAAGCCGTCTGCGGATCAATGTGAAAAGTTTACCAGAAATTTCGACAACACCATGATTGGATTGATATTCAAACGTTCTCTAGTGTTCGATACCCTGATTTCTACGTCAAAAAGGTAAGGACAGTAATTTATACAAAACATGGAGTCAAGAAATAAAATGGAGAAAAAACAAAATGATATATTTCGGATTTTCTTATAACACGTTATTTGTTGAGCAAGTAAATAATTCCCCAATCCCAACTGCTAGACTTACAAGGAAACCTCTCGAGCTGTTTTTTCAGACAGTCAGGATTTTGATGAGTGAGCGAACATCTGTCTTTTACAAGATGTAGAAAAACTTATGACTATGCGAATGGTCAAAAAAATTGGCTGGGCACGAGTGAAAAGTTTCGTACATGGCATGCAAAGTTGTCAAGTCAGCCGCCTCAGTTTCGGGCAACTTTTAATGGTTTTTTACGCTCCATAAGGCTCCAAAAATCGTAAGTGAATGCTTTTTTGGAATACACATTTTGTAGAAGACATTACGGCCTACCAAATCAGTATACAGTCGACTCTCTCCATAGTGATCCACTATTTTTATCTATTTTATTGATCTACGAAAAGAAATACCCCGCGCCATAGTGATCAGCTCTCTATAATGATCAGGTTTAGGCCGGTTTCTGCTAAATAATAAACGCTCGTCATGGTGATTAAATTGAATTTAGAATTCAAAATAACGCCATTATTTATTTTTCCGCCTTTCTTCTTAGAGAACTGTATCTAGATGGGCATGCCCACGCTTTCAATGCCTAATCAATGATTAATCGGGGTGTTATTTGTTGTCATTTGTGTTGTTTTTTCGAGGAAAGACTCTTCATAGTGATCATAACTAACTTTTTGTACGATGAAGCCTAAAATAGTTAAAAAGTTTGCCAAACTGAGGAGGTTGGCTTGACAACTTTGCATGCCGTGTACGAAACTTTTCACTCATAGCTAACTAATTTTTTTTGCTCATTTGCACTAGTCCTAAAGTCCTTTTCATCTTGTAGAAAACAGTTTTTTGTCAACGATAAAAATAATGCCCAGAGGTTCTCTTTTAATATAAGCTAGACAAATGAATCTTCCGGCGCTATATGATGATTGGGGTTTTGCCTTGGTTCCCTGTTGTTTTTTTATTGTAATTTTTTAGGCTTAGTATTCTAGCCAAGCGTGTGTCAGGACGGACTCAAACATGAGTCTAAAATACGTGGTTTGAGTCTGCCAGCCCTTGCTTTGAACTAATGACTGAAAAGTCTTAAAAAAAAACAGGGGGACCAAGGCAAAACCCCGCCCGCCTATTATCATAGAGATCCAGTGTTTTCGCAGTAAATGTTTTAGAGTTTTTGAATAGTATTTGGTTAGAAATTATATTTTATATATTTTAGATTATGGACTACTACCAGTACAACAAGTCTGGCCCTATTTTCTGAATTTAATGACTGTCACATCATTATTTTGCATTAATATTGATTTTATGTTACAAATAAATATATATTTTCATATATCTGAGTAGTTATGTGAATGATAGTTCCAACTAACTGGTTTGACTATAATTTTATTCTCGCTTCGAATGACTAGAGAGAAAAACAATCACATAATAACCATTGACCAGGGCTCTGAACTCAAAAGTTAGAAATAAAAGACATTTGCTCAAAAACTAACATTTTATTCAGTGCTTATCGGGTTTTGAGAATATTTGACGAAAAATCTGAATTTTTTTTATCGTTTTCAAGCCCTTTCATTGACTTATTTTCGCCGAAACACTCATAATTTGATGTTTACTACAAGATAGCTAACTTTACTGTTAACTATGCATGTGCAATGCTGTCAAAGTGTTACTAAGAGATTTCAATCTGAGATACATCACATAATTACAACAAAAATATATATTTAGCTATATGAACCAGCAAGGATCAGGACAAGATTGCAAGAAAGTTTGTAGAGATCATCTTCTATGGACATAATTACACTGTTGCACTGTTGTTTTGTTGAGGGTTGTTTTGGACGACAGAACCTATAAAGTCAAGTGCTAATATTTCAATAACAACAACTTTGTATGAACTCACTTTGTAAAGACAGCTAAAGAAAGTTCATTTTGGCCAAGTTCGTGCATACATGCACGCCAGGATCTCTCTGTTGTCTAAGTAAAATGGTTTCTAAACATTTCTTTTATTTTTGGAAAGCAATTTCTTTTGCTCTGAATTCTAAATTATCGCGATGATGAAGTGAAATCTAAAAACTCTGTGTATGTTAAGATGATTTAAGCCTTTGTTTGAAGATGTTCTATAAATTTTACGTCAAATTTAAAGCTAAAGTACCCGAAAACATTTTTTTCCAGCTTTTCTGGTCTTTATTAGGGTAGAAAATATGTTGTTATGCAGTTTTGAAAAACCATTTTGACCTAGATTCGGGATGGCCACACTTGAGAACAACATTTTCCGGACGCAGCGATTGCGGACGAAATATTGCGGACGCAATGTGACGGCGACTGAGATCTAGGAAATCACGCAGAGTGAGATAGATCTATTTATATATACCGTTCACGAATGTTTTCCCGCAAATCTTGTGTAATCTTGCAAAAATTTGATTCGTGAAATTCTGTCCGCGAAATCTTATCTGCCAAGATTCGTCCGCAAAAATCACGTCCGGAACAAGCATCCGCAAAAATTTGTCCGCAGGTCTGGCCATCCCAGAATTTGACTTTTCGCATAGTTCCCAAGCTAACTCCAACATGAACAGGTATATACGTATATATAGGTACCATATTCTCCGAACACTATTCCGATGAACACTCTCTGAAGAAAAATGAGTGAAAAATGTAATAACTGGCACCGGACTGAGAGGAGTGACCACACTGGCTTTATTCTTACAGCTACTAACAACACTACCAGAAGACAAAAAGACAATGGAGACTTTACAATAGAAACTAGACGCTTTTGGTCAACACGCCTCTTCACACACAACACTTCGGTTCTAGTCACACCCAATTTTGGTCACCACACACACCACTTGACGGTACACCAACACACCATTCACTTGACGGTCCACCCCCACTCACACAAACTCTTTTCGGTACTTCCCACACGACCTAACGACACTTCCGAGTTTACGAACTCTTCCATGTCTCGGCTACTACCAGCCAACTTCTCAACTTCGGTAAACGAGGAAAAGGTACTAACCTGCCACCGGGTTCATCGACTTTCCCATCTTCATCGAGTCTGCAGCTTACTTGATCATTTCCATCAGAGCATTCCGCTGGGCTTTGGCCATATCATCAGTCTCTTGCTGGTTTGCCTCCTTGATCCAGATCGCGAGCCGTCTCGGATTTCAAAAATTGGCCTTGGTACTTTTTGCTCCGTCATTGCTTCATTCCATAACCAGAGAATGAAGAATTCATAGATCGCTTTTCGGTTCCGCTCAAGGGAACTAAGTTTTTCGCAGACGGGTCAACATTCTTTCGGTAAAAGACAAATGCTGTTTGAAATTGCTTTACGATTTCAAACAGTATTTGACCCTTTTTAACTTTTCTTTTTGGTAACTCTCTCAGGACTAATCGACGGTACAAAAAAACCTTCCTCCTTACAAATGCATATATAGACCTTTTTTGGCGAACTACAATGACCAAAAGGTAGTAGACTTCATAAACTAACCATTTTCTGGTCATACGTATTGTTGTGGTGCGAATTACCTCAAAGAACTAATGCAAAACGTCAAATTTTGATCGAAACTTTTTCGAAAAATAGTTTGTTGCGCTGTAAAAACATGTTTTCTACCAAAATAAACCATAAAGCTTGAAAGTGGTCAAAACACATTTTTGGGACATGCGAGATGAAAACTCCTGGTAAAATAACAAATTTACTCAAAAAAACTCCTAAGCGGATGAGGAAGAAGCACAAATTTATAAGAAAAAGTCTGCGTTCCCGAAGTGAAATTTTGATAGTAACGTAATGATGTAGTTTTACATAACAGATTATTTTTTAAATCAATATGTATTTCAAAATTGGTTGGAAAATTCTCTGCACCTATTTGTCTGTTGATATAATTGTTTGACAATTATTTTGACGAGTGTTTATTTTGCCTTGGTCACATTGCTGATAACTTTTGGAAATCTGTTTTTTTTTAGTTTTAGTTCATGTTTCATGAAAAATCCAAATTATGAGCTCGTTTCCATAAGTAAGGCTACGCTTAAGAATGGAATAGGGATCGAAGCAAAAAAAAATTTCGCAAAATGCTAAAAAGTTTTTTTACTAATAGTTGGCTTATCACAAAAAGCTGTCTTATTTTTACCAACAGTGATTACCGTTTTTGAAAGAAACTCATTGTTAATTTTTTTCTTAACGTATTTTTGTATGCATATTTTGCGGTGTTTCGTTGTGAACCCAGCAAAATAAAACCGATGTTTCGATGAAAATAAATATTACAAAGTTTGATTAAAGTTGAAAAATCATAACAAAAGAATTTTAAGAAGTGTGATTTTAACTTAAACCATCTTGTTAATGATATTTCAATCAGAAACTACTTAGCTTTAAAGTAGTTAACAGTGGAAGTTGACTGTAAAATAGTCAACAGAGAAGTTAACTGTAGAATAGTTAACAGTGGAAATTGACTGTAAAATAGTCAACAGACCGAGTTAACTATAAAATAGTTATTATTAAATAGTTAATATCAGAGGAAATGGACTGTAAAATAGTCAATAGAGATACTTAACAGTAGAATAGTTAAATTTAGGTCAATTCTAGTAAGCAAATTTTAATACAGCTTTTCGACCCCTTTTGACGAAAACATTTTTCAAAAAGTGACCATTTTTTGAAAGCGACCTTTTGTCGTCTTGAAATATGGTCATACTATCAAAAACTATGAAGATAAAATCGGCTTACTTCATTAGGATCATAGTTGGTCTGTAGCAGGAACCATTTTCCCCTTTGGGATCTAATTCAACTAGCTGTTTAGTAATATCTGCATCACGGACCATTACACTCCTTCACAGAATTCTTACCACCCAAATGAAGTAGCCTATACATTAAATAGTTAACAAAAAAATGTTTTTACAACATTAAAACGAGCATACATCCAGTCAATAGCTTAACATTTGATAAATAATTTTTGGCTTCTTGATAATTGGCAGCATAAGTCATAGTTTCTCTATCACCCACATAACAAAATGGGGTGATTCTGGCCGTTTTCTCATAAACATGCCGATAGCCATTTGATCAGGTTTTGAAGATCTGGTTTGATCTGAGAGTTCATAGACAAAGTGAAAGAATTGGGCTTCATCCCTAAAATAACAACTACAGTCAAGTCTTGATGTTAGAGCATCTCAAATCCGATTCCTATCTGGGTTCGACACCTTTTTTCCCTATTTGTGACTCTTTTTGCAAAACATTTAAGTAACCGCTAAATTTTAAAAAATTTAGTTTAATTAAAAAATATAGAAAAAGTTCAATCCAATGCAAAATTTTTAATTAAATTTGATAAATAATTAACGGACCTTCTAATCCAGCTTTCTGGCCTATGGGCCCGACATCTCAACAGACTTGATTTAAAGTCGCATACTGGCTATTTACCTTGTGAGAGTTATTTTATTGGTTAAGAAGACCAAAAAGTGACCTTACATAATGATGAACTTGTATCGAGGTTCGACTACCGTATTCTTCTAATTGCCGCACAGTCTCTAATAACCGCACCCCCAACTTTGAGGACTTATATCTCGGAGCAGAGTAAATTTTTTGATCAGCTGTTTGATGCATTTTCTTAACTCCACAAGCTCTACCGATTGCACTTTTCAGATCTTGGTTGAGCACCCGAAATCTCGAGATAGAATTCAGAAATTTTCGATTTTGGGTGATTGAAAAATAAGCTCACATGTGCGGCAATTAGAAGAAATACGGTATACTCTTTTAGCGCTCTTTAAAAAAATGCATCAATGCTCGTTGATCTCAGTGATAAATAAAATACCTGTGATATTCCTACATGACCTGCGAAAGTTGTGCCTTTAAATAGGAGTTCGCCGTTTTTCATGTAGTTAATGTTGAGTGTAACCTTAATTTTGAAGTATATTTTTTTAAATATATATTGCAGCGTTTATACTATTCACCTTTTTTTAAGCTTCAGTCAAAGTCCATGTATGGGTTGTGCTGTTCCAACCGAACAGCTGACCAAAGTCAAGATTTCTTGCGTGAAACAGTTTTCCGGCCTTGTTTCAGCAACAATGCTGGTGCAAACTTGAAAGCTCATAGAAAATATTCAGCATAGCAAGCTCAGCAACTGGTATTTCTGTCGCTACGGCGATTCCCTAAATAACATTTCGATATTTTAACGAAATAGACTTGAAAATGTTTACATCGATTTCTTCTCTGTAAGGAGATGGAAACAATTATCATGGGCTTGTTTCATAAATATTTCCAGAATATCAATAGGCAATTCACCAAATTTGCCGATAATGACTTAACAATAGTTTATCACTTTGCGAATTTCAGCTAAAATGTTCTTGTAACTGAAAAAGATTAAAAAAGAGGAGAGTAAAATTTGTATTTTTACTACTACAGTCGAACTTGGATACACACTACCTCAAGAAACCGACCCTAGTTGTATCGAAGGTTCACTTGACTAAATTTTAGTCAAATCTCACCCGGTCGGTCCATTAAGGGTGGTGTTATATCGAGAGTGGTGTTGTATCCAGATAGACTGAATCTTATTTAAAATTTAACGGCAGTGGTATTTTAATTTTTTGTGATTTTGTCAAAAAAAAGTTGAAAAAAAATTGACCCTAGTATAGAATACCAACCTCGTCCACCCCCCCCCCCCTTTCCGCGAAACGAAGAGCACCCGAACATATGTCCCAAAACCCGTAAAAAGTGCATAAAACATTAATGAGTCACACTTCTGTGAGCTGCTTACCCGCGAGCCTGAGGGCTATGCCTGAGCTTGTAGTCACAGCGATTTTCGGAAGGTCAGGTTTGGGTAGGAGGTATTCTATACTAGCGCCGAAATTTTCTATAGCATTCGCTTCACGACTCGATTTAAAAACAGTGATGAGATCACCTTTTGGACCATTGATTAAAACTTATTGAGAACTATTTTGTGCTCACTCAATTAAAAAGGAATAACAATAAAGCCTTGCTTTTTCAAATAATGCTCCAGTTTAATGACATTTTTATGATATTTTACTTGAATTTAAAAATTCCAAAGACTATACCATAAAAACCCGGCGGTAACGAAAAATTAAAATTGGCTTTTTTTAATTGCCTTTTTTAATTAAAATTTGGCTTTTGCATTTTAAAAATGTTGCCAAAAACTGTACCATAATTAAAAACGTACTAACCACTAAGAAGAGATTTTACTGTACAGTTTTATTTTCCAGTCAGAATCAGGGATGAGAATTCGGTTTTACATGCTTGAAATTTAGGACTATTTAGGACTATTTTAGTCCTACAAAGGTCTAATAATAGTATGGTCCTATTTTAGGACTTTGGTCCTATATAGAACTAGAGCTGGAATCTATCGTTCGGGAGGGATTTCGGGACGGGACCAAAAAATTTTCGGGATCGGGATTATCGCTCAAAAATTTTGGGATCCCATCGGGATCCCGTTCAAATTTCGGGATTTTTCCATTTTTGTTTTTTACAAGAAATCACCCTCAACAATTGCTCTATGATTACAAATACCCTTCAGTAAACACTTATATGGCTACGCTTCACATAATCGACATAATTTAATAAATTATTGTTATTATTAATTTATCATCGGCAAAGCTTTGTTCAAAAAAATTATCATTTCGTTTAAATGTCGGCTGGTCAACACTGGCGAAGGGAAGTTTAGCACAAGCTATGTGATGATCACTTTTTTGTCCAACGAAGAGAGTTCTCCTACAAATCAAAAGAATGTTACAAAAAGATAACGCAGCTTTGAACAAGTAATAACACCTTTCGGCAAAATATTTAAAATTGGTGCATAGAGATCTTCTGAGCCTCTTGCTTTTCTTGCAGGTCTTTGAGTTTATTCAGCAAATTCATTGTGTGATTTTGCGTGAAAGAAAAGCCCTTTTTGTGCTGCCATCAGACATTTTGATTCATTTTTGGCACATCCGCATTTGTCTTCAAACGCCGACAGTTTCTCGAAAAGTCCGATACTCTAGATAACGCTTATAGCTATGAAAATCAAGTGAAAATTATATCGGAGAGAGATCAAAAGAATCAATTTTGCAAAAAAATGCTTCAAATGTATGCTTTTTAATAAGAAAATTTTTGTCGTGATTCGACGTATTTCGGGATCGGGATTTCGGAAAATGATCGGGCGGGATTTTCGGACGGTATTTTCGCCGAGATCGATCGCGCGGGATCGGGATTCCTTCGGGATCCGGTCCCGTTTCCAGCTTATATAGAACTTTAGTCCTATTGAGGACTATAGTTCTATATATGCCCTAATAGTGTAAAATTCAGCTTTTTAAACTGCTTCAGTTTCTCAGAAACTGTAGTACAGTTTTGAAAACTTTGATTCATTCTAACTGAAACTTAAAACTGTCTTCGCATTGTCTTAGTATGGTATCCTAGTATCCCAGCGACATTTTGCCACAGTTAATTCAAACTATAGTACAGCTTTAAATTTTACTATAGCTTTAAAAGTGCAATAAGGTGTTTAAATGTATTACGCCTTTTGCAGCTGTAGCAAAATTATTTGGCATTATCGGTTTTTCTTAGATTTTTAACAAAATTTTCAACAAATATAATGTTTTCTTTTATCAAAATAGTATTCAGAACTTATCACTATTACAATTTTTTATTAATTATTGAAAATCACCGGAATACGGACGAAAAGCTTTTTGAATCTGTAGACAGGTGGAAGATCCAAATCTACAGTAATCCATGGTACCTATACATTTTTGTAAACAAATCGGAATATTCAAATAGCAATAAAAATGTACAATGAGTGGTTTGATTGGCTCGAATAAGTCTTCCTTGACCCGACATTTACTTGAATATAAATCGGGCACGAAAGAGGGTCTTCTAGAAACATAGAAATTTCGGCGATAATAGGAAGGTTTCATGTCACTAAATAAATAGTTTACAATGTTTGAACTTCAAAAATTTTAACATGTATTTTAGTAATGATAACAAAATTCTTATAGTGTCTTCCATCGACTGCGATCAAGCTGAGAAAAATTAACAAGAAAGAAAAATGGGCAGTTCCAACTAGATTTAGCCTGGAAGACTTTCGCTGGTGCAAGAAAAATAAATAGAATTATTCATTTGTGAAAATTATTTTGGAAATCAATGTAGCGAAATTTAAATATTTACAATAATTACATACTTTTTAAAAATCATTAAAAAGTCTTTATATAGCATCAAAATAAATACAGATTGTATTGAATTGAAACGCATCCACCCTATTTTAGGTGTTTAAAATCAAAAATGTTTAAAAAAGCTGGGTGGAGCTTGTGAAAAGTGTTGATTTATGCCCATTTTTAGTTTGTATTCATCTTTTTGTTTGCTGTACTGCTTGAAAGTTCAACATGTAATGTTTGTCCGTAGTGGAGTGCAAAAAAAGAACAAAAAGATTGCCAGTTCCTTATCACAACTGAAAAAAGTAGATTACAAAATGTTCAATCTAATATCGTTTGCACGAGTTTTTGCTAGTTATCATATTATGACTGGCAGGAAATTAGGAACACTCAATTAAAATGTTCGGTCTCCAGGGTTTTACGCGAAAATCTTGTTATCTGCTGTTTTGATAAGCAGCTGGCAATAGTTTTTGTTCTTTCTGTGCAATACACACAGACAAACATCACATATTGAACCTTGAAGAAGTACAGCAAACAAAAGGGGAAAGAATACAACAGAAGTCACGTGAGTTACACACAGCTTTCTTTAACCCTGGAAGCCAGAGTGTACTGAGTGTATATTCTGGTGCGAAATTTCACGCTGAACACAATAGTGAAAAAGAATTGAAAAACGTCAGTATGTGGTAATCAGCTGCCATTCTGACCAGGTAAGTCATGATTTTTTCACATGCAACTTCAAAGGGGTAGATTTTTTTACAGATCTTGGTTATTTGATGCGCAAAAGAAAGTTCAGATTCCGCTCGAGACAACTATCATTCATTCTCTGATTTTTATGAATCGCCTTTGCTAAAACATCCTTTTCAGAGTTTTTTTGACTTCGAAGATCAAAAATGGGTCATTAATAAAGAAATCACTTTTGCGGCTAATTTCACCGTGTTCCCTAAACATGTTAGTTTTCGTTAAAAAGAACAGCAGAAATATACCTATTTTTATCAAAGCTATTCTCATAAGAAAACTTCCATTGTACGAAGATTCGTTTCTCACTCTCAAATTTCAAAAATGGTTTCAAAAATTGAGACTGTTGCTCAACTTGAGTTCAAGTATCAGATCAAATATTTTTCATTTTATCCCATGAGAAACTTATAGGATAGTTTTTTCATGCTGAGCACAAGTCGAGTACGATAATTTTAGGCAAAAGTTTTTGTATTTTCGAAGTTTCTGTCTTTATTAGTACAGTCAGACCTCGTCAGACCCCACTATAGTGCGACTTCCACTATAGTGCGAACCTGACGCGGTCCCGAAAAATAAAATGACCCTCGATATAGTGCGATCATAAAAATTTATGTTAAAAATTACAGGATTTTGAATTCCCGCCGAAAAATCATTATTGGTACAGTCGCAAACAACTACTGAGATACTCATTCTTCTTTTAGTCTCTGACGTGTAACGCCATTGTAAATTTTATTATTTTAGTTATTTTGCGATGAGCACTCCTAACAAACGTCGCGCTTTCTCGTTGGAGTTCAAGAAGGAGGTTATTGATGCAGCTGAAAAGAATGGCAATCAAAGCGCACTGGCTCGGCAATTCAAAATTCCAGAATCATTATGGTATAGTTATGGTTGTTTTACGAATGAAACTTTGATTTAATGAAGCGTTTTGAATGATAAGCTCGATATACAGTGGAATCTCCCATTAACATACTCCCCAATTAACATAAATCTCTCATTAACATAACGCTAGTGTCGGTCCCTTTCAATTGATCTTCTATATAATTTACCCTCCCATTAACATAAACTTCCCATTAACATAATGGTTTTGCCGGTCCCTTGGCGTTATGTTAATGGGAGATTTGACTGTAGTGCAAACATTGTTTTCAAATGGTTTGGAGACCCTCGATATAGTGCGACTCCCACTATAGTGCGAGTTTGAGTTGACCCCAAGGGGTCGCACTATAGCGAGGTCCGACTGTATTGGGTTGGTCAAAAAATTATCCTGGATATATTATTAAGACTTATATTTTATCAATGTTGCATCATATCTATTCTATTTTTATACCATTTTGTAGCTCTGCATCTCCTCTTTCAAATGGCATATTAATCTTAGCTTGATTATTTTGGATAAGTCGCAATTTGGCTTCAAACACTTGTCTGGTCATTTTAAGAAGGTTACCAGCGTTTTCATCACTTTAACTGGTCAAATGTTTTATTGAATTTCAAGTGTCACTGCAACATTTTATGAAGTATGAAAATAGAATAGATATGATTGCAATATTGATAAATATAAGTCTTAATAAAATATCCCGGATAATTTTTGACCAACCCAATATTATGTGTTAATGTAATGAAGGTGGGTGTTGATGTCAGGAGAACGGCTGGGTGTGCCAGCAGAGTAGGTAGGTGTGCCAATAGAGTAGGTAATGGTGCCAGAAGAACAGGTAGGAGTACCATTGAAATAGGTAGGTGTGTCAGGAGAGTGGATAGAGGTGTCAGGGGAGTATGTAAGAGCGCTGGGAGAATGGTTAGATATGCTAGGAGAGTTGCTAGGAGTGCCATTAGAGTGGGTAGAGGTGGCAGGAGATTGTATAGTGGTTACAGGGAATTAAGTGGGAGTGCCGGGAGAAGCCGGTATGTAAGCCGGTAGGTTAAGCAAGTAAGTGTATATTTACTACACTTTCCTGCTTTTCCTGGATCTCCAAGCAAATAGTAGTAGTACCTTCGGGTGGTGGTGTACTCTTCAGATGATTCGTGTACCTATCGTGCACCAATTTGGACGACTTTAGCAAAAGCTTTCCGCGCTATCCATGGATCAGTTTTTACGAGTACTTCTGGGAGTTTCCATTAAGCAGAGTTAAGGAGCAAATTTGTCTTGGAGGACTGTCGAGCAAATCGTAAGATTACAAATGTTTAAAGATATTTTTTTGAATCAGGGGGTGTGGTTCTTTTAGAGACAATATGGCTCTTCTCTGGCTATCTGTTTTTCCAATTTTTTCGAAAAGATTTTAGATTTTGGCGAGATCTTTTCTTACTCGAAAGGTAACATGTAAACAATCGACTAGTACTAAATTTGTACAAAAAATAGAAATTTTGAATAAAGCGATTGCTCGACTATTTTTCGTTCACGCAATAATTCTATTTTCAACTAGAGAATATCTCTTTTACATCTTTGGTATAACACATATAAATAACAAATAAATATCAATGCAAATAAAGATCTAATTTGTCATATGAAAAATTCTTATTTTATAAAAAGCAGAAAGACCGAGGCAAATAAAATGAGCTATCACTTGACTAGATCTACAAGATGTTTCACAGCAAATATGCTTCACCACCAGCTAAATCGATGATGAAGAGCATTGGACAAAAATAAGCAAGATCTGAGTGAGAAAAATATGGCAAATGTTAGAGCCGTGCACATACTCTATTCATGACATTTTAAAAGCGAAATCCAAGTTTTTATATAATAATGTCACTAAATTATGAAATCATTCAACACATCAAAATAAAAGTCTACTTTTCAGAGTGCCACACAAACTATAAACTCATAAGTCTGTCTGGTAAATAAACTTCCTGAAATTAAGTGAAGTTTTTTTGAAATTCGACTTTTTTGGCTATCCGTTACTCGCTCGAAGTCTTTAGGTCTTCTCAGATATTAAACAAGATCCTGACCGAATGCTGAATAAATGTCAAACCTTGTAATTGTCATCTTGCTTGTTTTTAGAAGGAGGACCGACTTTAAACCCTCCCCTGGGTGTATTTTGACTAGAAAATGAATTTTGAAAACTTAAGTTAATTAAATTTTTTGTTTTGAAGCCTTATTTTTGTGACACCAATTAATATTACCGTGAATAAACCCGACAAAAAAACACACCAGATAAAAATTTCAAAATAATTCATTTAAATAATAAAAAATTTGACCTGGTGCAACTTTCGGGCGCGCCTGGTCCTTTTCGGATATGTTTCAGAACTTACGTTTTTTATCGGTGCTCTACTAAACATGATTGATATACAAATCTATACTTAATATGATGCTAGAAAGCAGGATTACATTTTCAAAACGAGGCTATATATGACTTTAAATGTGAATTTTGCAAAAAAAAAAAAAAATTCTCAAAAAAAGTTCCAGGATTTCCAAATTTTTGGAATCTTTTGAGAAGTTCTGTTTTCACACGTAAAGTAATTCACAACCTCATACTCAAATATGGTTCTGCTTTTTGGCATTTTTCGGAGTATGGACTTGTATATAATCATGTCCACTAAAGCACCTATAGAGCACCGACCGCGTGATTCAAGGTTACCGTATTTTCTTTATTTGATCCCGCAGAGAGTTATTGTTCAATCCTTAATAAATAAAAAAAATTATTTTGATTTTAAGAATTTTGGATGCCTAACCGAAATCTAAAAAGTGGAATCAACTAAGATCGACTGAGATAACTAAAAAAAAAGATTTTTTAAAATTTTCTCATCAGGCTTAGTGGTCCATATGGGGGGAAATATTAGAGAGAGACGACTTAATAGAAAAAACGGTAATTGATTATATTTTATGCTATTTCAAATCTAAATATCATGGTCAGCGAATCGTTTCAATTTATTTTTTATTTTATTCAAGTGAAAAAAACAAAAAATATGTATTCTTATTGTTTTACTTTTTCACACTTTTTTCTTATCTTAAAAAAGTGTAGTCTTGAAAACATTTCAAATATAATCCGATAATAAAAATAGTGAATTTTCAAAAATTTGTCTGTCAGAAATAATTTTAGGTTTCCAGTTTCTTAAAACACCATCAAGTATCAGACCATCAAGATTTGATGGAACTCAAATCTGGCTGCTTATTGTACAAACGTCATTTGCGAACCTATGTATATTTTTTTATCCATCTTGCTAAATTTGAGTCAATGTGCTTGCCTCTTTATAATTGATATGGCCAGTTATGAAATATTTGTTGCTTTAAAAGCAGCGTTTAGATGAATTCAAGTGAATTCAGTTCAAATTTAACCTGGTCATCCATAGTTTTTAATAAAATATTTTCTTTCAACCTTTTTCTTGCTGCAAAAAGACTTCCTTTTGCCCTAAAAGACTTTTTTGCTGCAACAAAAGTTTTTATTATTTTCATTGAATTTTAATTTTTTCTATTTTTATTTGTTATTTCATATTGAAAATCTGGATATACTTATTTATTAGGATTGCGCGCGTTCGTTTAAACGACCGTTCGTTTAAAAGGTTAAACGGTTTTTTTAAGAGAAATTAAACGAAACGACAAACGGGTCCGAGTTAAACGGATTAAACAAAAACAAGTCCGCTTAACGGCGTTTAATCCGTTTAATTGTGTGGATAGAATGACCATCTAATGAACAAATCTTAAATATTAATTTTCATAAAATATATGTTTCATCTCAATACAATCCAATTCTGCACTATCGGATTTACCGTATTTCATCTAATAATTCACCCTGCTCTAATAACTCACCCTCAACTTTGAGCACCTACAGGGTGGCCAAAAAAAAACCTGAAATTTTTCAAAATTTTAAGATAAGAACCCCCCGGTTTAGAACCCCAAAATCTCGAGATTTTCGATTTTTGAGAAACGAAAAAATAACTTACCCGGGTAGGTAATTAGAGAAAAATCGGGGTGGACAATGAGTCATTTTCCCAAATCGCTGACCAATAGGCATCGATAAAGGTTCGTTATGTTAGATTTTTCGTTATTCGATGTTTTGTAAATACGTGGCTTGAGTGTGTGTTACGTTTCATTTACTCTTCTGTTTATTGAGCGTTTCTGTTTGTCAATAAATTGTCTAAGAATGATGTCACTATGTGGTTGAACACTTAAATATGGAAAAAATATCATTTTCATAAACGTAAACGATAAACGAATCTGATAAACGGGTCCTAAACGGTAAACGGCTTAGGCCAAATTAAACGAACGCGCGCAACCCTAATATTTATAGCACAACTTACTTTTTAATAATATTTGGTTGTGGATAATTAAATTTAATGAATTTTTAAGTCCAAAATGAAAAGTGTTTTTACAGTTATTTTCGTTATTAATTCAGCTATCATTTTTGAATAAATATTCACCTTTTTCTGGCAATACGTAAAAATCAGCGCACAATCCACATTTGCAATAGATGTGGGTGAAAAAAAATCAAGGAACCGAAAAGTAAGATTAGTTAAAAATATAACAAGACTGAATTTCTTTTGCTTGTCGCCCCGTGCCTGCTTTTCTTCACGAGACCAATTGAGATTCAAATGAATTTTTTTCTGGCCATATTACCACAGCCCACTAAATTCAAATCTCAGTGCAATTAAAATCAACAAAACGCCAAGATTTTCAAAATCGATTTTTGTGAGCACTCGACATCGAATTTTTTCAAGGTCAATATTTTCAACAAATACTAACTTTTTTCACAAAATGCATTCTGATTTCGAACTTGCAGTGTATGTGATAATTCACCATGTTTGCTCTAGAATATGTACCCCGACGCTAACTTTATTCAATTGAAGTCTTTCAAAACATTCCAAGGACACAACAAATAAAACTCTACTAGAACTAGTTCGGTTTCTTCTGATCAAACAAAATATTCCTCAAATAGATTTCCTCGAAATTTGTGTTTGTGTTTAAACGAAAAATATTTCTGCATTCAGTGCCAAATGATAGTGAAATTCTGTTCTTTCTTGTATATTTTTTTATCATTTAGTTACGTATTTTCTCTATTAAACCCCATGGGGATTATTTTTTCAACCCCTCTCTAGGGTGGGGGATTATTAGAGAGTGGGGATTATTTTTCAACAAAAAATTCGTTTGAATTTTTTGTGACCATATCGATTTGTGTTTTGGTTCGTTGGTTCGTGATCACTTGAAAGGCGCTGGTCCATAACATTGTTAGGTGCTCTCCCACCATAAAGTTATGAAGAACAAAGTAGTGATTAAATGTTTGAGTAGCTCATAATTAATTAGTGCAAGCCGGTGGAAGTTGATCGGATCTATGATTCCCACTCGAAACAGTGAATTTCTTCGACTTTTATTGACAAAACCGAGTGGTTTCTATCCACCAACTTGTTCAATTATGTATAGCACCCTCCTACTGCGAAAAGAAATTTGTCAGCATTGGAAATCTCTATATGAAAATGCCTTGTTTCTTTACGTTTATTTTTGTCATATTTTTATGACTCAGGCGGACCTCAAGCCGCACCAATGAGTGAGCAATTTTTCATGCCTTTAAGCGGGAAGAGTACCAACTTTTTTCTGTTGGTACCATATTGTAGCTTAGATCCAGAGCTACCAGATACGCTTCTGATTCAATAGATACAGTTAGGAAAATGTGAATAAAATCGAATGAACCCTCACTCGGATCCTTACTTATCTCAGTGCAATTAAAATCAACAAAACGCCAAGATTTTCAAAATCGATTTTGTGTGCACTCGACATCGAATTTTTTCAAGGTCAATATTTTTCAACAAATACTAACTTTTTTCAACAAAATGCTGATTTCGAACTTGCAGTGTATTGAATAATTCACCATGTTTGCTCTAGAATATGTACCCCGACGCTAACTTTATTCAATTGAAGTCTTTCAACAACATTCCAAGGACACAACAAATAAAACTCTACTAAACTAGTTCGGTTTCTTCTGATCAAACAAAATATTCCTCAAATAAGATTCCTCGAAATTTTCGTCAAAGTTTTTCTTCTTTCCCTCAAGCAATTTCTTCCAAAGCCTCAAGCATGAAATTGACCACGAAGACGACGAGCCAGCTGAAGGTCCTTGCACATGACGGTGACCCGCTTGGCATGGACGGAGCACAAATTGCTGTTTTCGAAGAAGCCTGTCAACTACATTTCCATGGCTTCCTGAAGAGCAACAACAGCAAACGCCCTAATAAAAAGATAGGTTATTGGAGGACATGTACGATAATCGGAAAAGGAACGCACCGATAGCGAAGAACTGTCTTGAACTTTTGCGCAATTTCACGGACAAGGCGCTGAAACGGAAGCTTACGGAGCAGCAATCAGTCGACTACTGATAGCGGAGCATCTCACGAGAAGCAACAGTGCCAGGACAATAGCGACGCGGCTTCTTGATTCCACCATCAACTCCGGCACGAGCATGTCTGGACACCTACAGACTTTTTCGGAGCTTTTCCGGCCACAGTCTTTTGCGCAGTTTGCTAAAGTAAAAATAAGTGTGATCACTGAAGAGTACCAAACGCAAACCTGTTACACCTGCTGAAACCTGCTCCTCATTGATTCTTGATTTCTATCCTGCTCTCTGCTTCTTTGATAGCTTGGATTGCGAGTCCTCATCATACCTGAAAATTACACAAAATTTCATTCCGTCAAAAAAATCTAAAAAAGTCGTCGTTTTTAGGACGTCTTATATACCAAAAAGATAGCTCAGACATTCGGCTACAAGAATAATCAGACCGATTTTTTTAAATTCAGAATTAAGAAAACTAGAGACCGTTTAAAGCAAACAAGTGGCATTTTTCCGAATAAAATAGGGTGTTTCGAGTTTTCTATCTAACTTTTGTATAAAACGCCAAAAATTTGTATTTTTTGTATACTTCCTTGGTACCAAAATGTAGCAAATCTACTTCTTTATCGAGTCTCCGGTTTTGTTTTAGATCAACTTGACGAAAAAAGTTTCTATGATCTCGAATAAGTAGACTAGATAAAGAAAAAAATAATAATTTTTTCACGGAAATCAATTGTAGTTCTCAAATTTTGATTGTTTCACAGGCAAGTGAATGGCTTATTCGAAAGCCCTATAAGTTGGGAGTTTTTTAGAAACAAGCCCTGCATAGGCAGTAGATAAAACATCTACATAAAAAGCAAGACATGGAGGTACTTCAAAAGTGTCTGGTTTCAAAAAATTTTGAATTTCGCGCAATTTTTCGCTATTGCACTAAAATTCGAATTTCAGTGGGTTGTGCTTTGTGTTTAACGATAAAATATTTCTGCATTCAGTGCCAAAATGATAGTGAAATTCTGTTCTTTCTTGTATTTTTTTTATCATTTAGTTACCGTATTTTCTCTATTAAACCCCCATGGGGATTATTTTTTCAACCCCTCTCTAGGGTGGGGGATTATTAGAGAGTGGGGGATTATTTTTCAACAAAAATTCGTTTGAATTTTTTGTGACCATATCGATTTGTGTTTTGGTTCGTTGGTTCGTGATCACTTGAAAGGCGCTGGTCCATAACATTTGTTAGGTGCTCTCCCACCATAAAGTTATGAAGAACAAAGTAGTGATTAAATGTTTGAGTAGCTCAATAATTAATTAGTGCAAGCCGTGGAAGTTGATCGGATCTATGATTCCCACTCGAAACATGTAATTTCTTCGACTTTTATTGACAAAACCGAGTGGTTTCTATCCACCAACTTGTCAATTATGGGTATAGCACCCTCCTACTGCGAAAAGAAATTTGTCAGCATTGGAAAATCTCTATATGAAAAATGCCTTGTTTCTTTACGTTTATTTTTGTCATATTTTTATGACTCAGGCGGACCCTCAAGCCGCACCAATGAGTGAGCAATTTTTCATGCCTTTAAGGCGGGAAGAGTACCAACTTTTTTCTGTTGGTACCATATTGTAGCTTAGATCCAGAGCTACCAGATACGCTTCTGATTCAATAGATACAGTTAGGAAAATGTGAATAAAATCGAATGAACCCTCACTCGGATCCTTACTTGTTTCGAGCGCGAATTCGAGTGAGGATTCGAGTGAGAATTCATTCCATTTTATCCACATTTTCACGACAGTATCTATTTAATCAATGGCGCATTTGGTAGTTATTGTTCTAAGCCACAAGATGGTACCAAAGAAAAAAATCTAATCAAGAAAAAAGTTAGGGCTCTTCGCGCATCAAAAAACGTGAAAATACCTCACTCATTGGAGATGTATCTTCAGACGATGGGTAGGTCAGTGCGAGCTCAGACGTGTGAATTTTTGAATAGAAAATTAAGTTCATGTTTTATGAATTCAAAAAAATATATTCATAAATTGACATGATCACGAATTGGTGTAGTCACAATCAATGGTCACAAACCGATATAGTCACGAATTAAAATCGTCACGAACTGATAGTCGCTCTACTCTATGGGTTTATGGGTGGGGGATTATTAGAGAGTGGGGGATTAATAGAGAAAATACGGTACTCGCGCTAATAGAAAATAGAAAAAAATAAAAAAAAAACTAATAGAAAAAAATAAAGGCCGACATCGGCCCGCCGAATATATTACTCCATAGATGGTCTTTTACAAATAAAAGTAGAAACAAAAAAGACTCAAAAGCTTAATAGCTTAGCTGGGGTTCGGTACTGGCCTTATCACAATTGTAAGTGTAAATGTAAGTGTAAATATTTTTGGTATTGTGAACACCGCTTACATTTACACTTACATTAACACTTACATTTACACTTACCCCTTCACACGGTCCGTGAAAATTCGTCACCTCGGCCGATTCGTCACTCGGGACGATTCGTCACCTCCTATTAAAATGGGACGATTCGTCACCTACCAATAAACCGGACAATTCGTCACCTCCCACCAAAATGGGGCAGTTCGTCACCTATCAATAAAA
The DNA here is from genome assembly GCA_004194705.1 of Ditylenchus dipsaci. Taxonomy (NCBI): domain Eukaryota; kingdom Metazoa; phylum Nematoda; class Chromadorea; order Rhabditida; family Anguinidae; genus Ditylenchus; species Ditylenchus dipsaci. The sequence goes on along the minus strand of SADC01000029.1, from coordinate 223,348 downwards.
CTGGACGATTCGTCACCTAGTTCTAATTAGCATAAGAACTGTGCTATTCACAACAGTTACATATTAATAATGGTTTAATAGATGTTCATCGTTTAAAAATGGGGTTCGGTACCTATCCGAGCATTCTTTTTTGTTAGACGAACCAAAGACACCATTTTGTCAATTGTCAAACCCATAGCCAACTTTCGAAATTTTTTTCGGAGCTAGTAGCAAATACCCCTCCCGAAAATTCGACCACTCTAAAATTGCTGTAACTATCCTTTTCTAGGCTTAGGACTTGGGCTCAGGGTAGGCCAGTATATGTAAGCTGGGATTAAGGAATGTCTTACGCACTTTTTCCGGGGTCTGGTTTATATTTGTTTTATATGGAATTTTCGGCAGGGGGTATTCGCTACTTGGGTAGAATTTTTTTATACAGTCAAACCTCGCTATAGTGGCACCCCTCGGACCGGCCTCAGGGTGCCAAGCAAGAGATCAAAAAAGCGAAGAGATTACTTAGCGGTTGTTAAAATGGCAAAATAATTTAAAAAAAAAGTCGCCTTTACTCGGTTAATGAAAATCACATATAAATTTAATCTTGCGGTGCCGGTGCGGACCGAAAAATGCCTGCATTGGCACCCGCACCGGCACCGACCCTCGCAAATTCCCGCACCGGCAACTGCACCGGCACCGGCCGGTGCCGGTGCGGCACCCTGTGCCGTTACATCACTGGCCAGGAGAGTGAGTAGGCATTTTAAAATAGTGGTTTTAACTGCCAGGACAGTGGGTATGTCTGCCGAGAGAGTGAGTAGGGGCACCAGGGGAGTGGGTAAGAGTACCACGAGAGTGGGTGGATTTGCACTATGTGTTTTTTAATTTCTATAATTAAAAATTTTCATTTCGATCTAATGTAATTGTTACGTGTCAAAAACTGTGATTTTTAGAGTTACAAAAAAGTCTGATATTTGTAAAAGACATCTTTGTGGGCGATGGTTTGGCATGTTCCGAATTTTTCTGTAGCCCCTAAATAGTCATTGATATTTTTTAAATTCTGCTTGTGGTACGGATTCCTTGAGAAATTTTGAGAAATGCCTACACATAAATGGTACTTTTATTTGACAGAAAGCATTAAAATTAAAAAAAAGTACTAAGCAAAAGTATTACGATAGTTTTAGTAAGGAAAACTTTCTTTTCTATTAAATTTATTTCAATTTTTCTAATTTTTCTAAACTGTTGAGGTCGAAAAATAGTCGGGCAGTCTCTATTAGACGAGCGCCCGTCTATTAGAGACTGTCCGTCTAACAGAGTGAATCCTGCCGGGCAACCCCCCCCCCCTCTCGAAGGGATTGAAAAATAGACGGTCATGCCCATCTATTAGAATAAATACGGTACTCTAAAACGGTACTCTACCCCACGTGCTTCTATGCGGTCTTCTTCTAGCCTCAGCAGTGCCATTTCGTTTCCAACGCTTGAGTGGATTCTTGTTTCACACTGTTGCTGGTGTTGTTGGTCTACTAGCTCCTTTCCTGATCTATTCTCCAGCAGTGAGTTTTGAATAATCAAAAATTTTTTTGATTGATTTACGCCTCGGCACAGCCACTAAAATTCAAATCTCAGTGCAATTAAAAATCAACAAAACGCCAAGATTTTCAAAATCGATTTTTGTGTGCACTCGACATCGAATTTTTTCAAGGTCAATATTTTCAACAAATACTAACTTTTTTCAACAAAATGCTGATTTCGAACTTGCAGTGTATGTGATAATTCACCATGTTTGCTCTAGAATATGTACCCCGACGCTAACTTTATTCAATTGAAGTCTTTCAACAACATTCCAAGGACACAACAAATAAAACTCTACTAGAACTAGTTCGGTTTCTTCTGATCAAACAAAATATTCCTCAAATAAGATTCCTCGAAAATTTGTGTTTGTGTTTAAACGATAAAATATTTCTGCATTCAGTGCCAAATGATAGTGAAATTCTGTTCTTTCTTGTATTTTTTTTATCATTTAGTTACCGTATTTTCTCTATTAAACCCCCATGGGGGATTATTTTTTCAACCCCTCTCTAGGGTGGGGGATTATTAGAGAGTGGGGGATTATTTTTCAACAAAAAATTCGTTTGAATTTTTTGTGACCATATCGATTTGTGTTTTGGTTCGTTGGTTCGTGATCACTTGAAAGGCGCTGGTCCATAACATTTGTTAGGTGCTCTCCCACCATAAAGTTATGAAGAACAAAGTAGTGATTAAATGTTTGAGTAGCTCAATAATTAATTAGTGCAAGCCGGTGGAAGTTGATCGGATCTATGATTCCCACTCGAAACATGTAATTTCTTCGACTTTTATTGACAAAACCGAGTGGTTTCTATCCACCAACTTGTCAATTATGGGTATAGCACCCTCCTACTGCGAAAAGAAATTTGTCAGCATTGGAAAATCTCTATATGAAAAATGCCTTGTTTCTTTACGTTTATTTTTGTCATATTTTTATGACTCAGGCGGACCCTCAAGCCGCACCAATGAGTGAGCAATTTTTCATGCCTTTAAGGCGGGAAGAGTACCAACTTTTTTCTGTTGGTACCATATTGTAGCTTAGATCCAGAGCTACCAGATACGCTTCTGATTCAATAGATACAGTTAGGAAAATGTGAATAAAATCGAATGAACCCTCACTCGGATCCTTACTTATCTCAGTGCAATTAAAAATCAACAAAACGCCAAGATTTTCAAAATCGATTTTTGTGTGCACTCGACATCGAATTTTTTCAAGGTCAATATTTTCAACAAATACTAACTTTTTTCAACAAAATGCTGATTTCGAACTTGCAGTGTATGTGATAATTCACCATGTTTGCTCTAGAATATGTACCCGACGCTAACTTTATTCAATTGAAGTCTTTCAACAACATTCCAAGGACACAACAAATAAAACTCTACTAGAACTAGTTCGGTTTCTTCTGATCAAACAAAATATTCCTCAAATAAGATTCCTCGAAAATTTTCGTCAAAGTTTTTCTTCTTTCCCTCAAGCAATTTCTTCCAAAGCCTCAAGCATGAAATTGACCACGAAGACGACGAGCCAGCTGAAGGTCCTTGCACATGACGGTGACCCGCTTGGCATGGACGGAGCACAAATTGCTGTTTTCGAAGAAGCCTGTCAACTACATTTCCATGGCTTCCTGAAGAGCAACAACAGCAAACGCCCTAATAAAAAGATAGGTTATTGGAGGACATGTACGATAATCGGAAAAGGAACGCACCGATAGCGAAGAACTGTCTTGAACTTTTGCGCAATTTCACGGACAAGGCGCTGAAACGGAAGCTTACGGAGCAGCAAATCAGTCGACTACTGATAGCGGAGCATCTCACGAAGAGCAACAGTGCCAGGACAATAGCGACGCGGCTTCTTGATTCCACCATCAACTCCGGCACGAGCATGTCTTGACACCTACAGACTTTTTCGGAGCTTTTCCGGCCACAGTCTTTGCGCAGTTTGCTAAAGTAAAAAATAAGTGTGATCACTGAAGAGGTACCAAACGCAAACCTGTTACACCTGCTGAAACCTGCTCCTCATTGATTCTTGATTTCTATCCTGCTCTCTGCTTCTTTGATAGCTTGGATTGCGAGTCCTCATCATACCTGAAAATTACACAAAATTTCATTCCGTCAAAAAATCTAAAAAAGTCGTCGTTTTTAGGACGTCTTATATACCAAAAGATAGCTCAGACATTCGGCTACAAGAATAATCAGACCGATTTTTTTAAATTCAGAATTAAGAAAACTAGAGACCGTTTAAAGCAAACAAGTGGCATTTTTCCGAATAAAAATAGGGTGTTTCGAGTTTTCTATCTAACTTTTGTATAAAACGCCAAAAATTTGTATTTTTTGTATACTTCCTTGGTACCAAAATGTAGCAAATCTACTTCTTTATCGAGTCTCCGGTTTTGTTTTAGATCAACTTGACGAAAAAAGTTTCTATGATCTCGAATAAGTAGACTAGATAAAGAAAAAAATAATAATTTTTTCACGGAAATCAATTGTAGTTCTCAAATTTTGATTGTTTCACAGGCAAGTGATGGCTTATTCGAAAGCCCTATAAGTTGGGAGTTTTTTAGAAACAAGCCCTGCATAGGCAGTAGATAAAACATCTACATAAAAAGCAAGACATGGAGGTACTTCAAAAGTGTCTGGTTTCAAAAAATTTGAATTTCGCGCAATTTTTCGCTATTGCACTAAAATTCGAATTTCAGTGGGTTGTGATTACGCTGGAAATAGTCCCATATAGTTTTGTATAGTCGTTTTGCTGGAATGCGGGAAAAGAACCTGGGCAATCCTTGTTTTTTTAAATTCAAATTGAGCTTGAACTTTGTCCAGGAACTTCCGTTACACCAGGTATTTTTTGTTTTAAAATTTGTTCACCTCGAAAAATACATGGGTCAAAGTTTCATGCGTATAATAAATATGCAATCCCAGCTATTAAATAGTAGGTTTTTGATTCCTCTGGTCGAAAAAAAATTAAAAATTAAATCTTTGTTTCAAAGCGTTAAAAAAGATAGAACATCCTGTACTTGAGGGCAGTGCTGGCATTTGGCTCCCAAATTTCTTACTGCCTCCGAAATTTCTAGTACAAATTTAAAGCACTTTTTTGCACAATAATTGAATTCTAAAATGTACGTTTTGTAGAGGAGGAAAGGGATCCCTGGTTGGTCAAAAATTAGCTCTTAGAAAAATATGCTTCCAATGTAAAAATCAAAAAGAGCCAACTCGGAGCCAAATTTTTTGAATTTTGGAAAAATTTGGCTCCGAGCTGGCTTTTTGTGATTTTTACATAAGAAGTATATTTTTCTAAGAGCTTATTTTTTGACCAACTAACGGATCTCTTTCCTCCTCTACAAAACGTGCTTTTTAGAATTCAATTGTTGTGCGAAAAAGTGGTGTAAATTATTACTAGAAATTTCGGAGCCAGTAAGAAATTTGGGAGCCAAATGCCAGCACTGCTTGAATGTCATTTATTCGTTGATTTATCACATCTAGGCTATGGGGAGGGTAGGCCAGCGAGCGTCTGAACGCACTCAAATATGTACTTAGAAGCTTTTGAAAGTGAGAAAAAAACATGTTTGTGTCTGTCTTAACGCAAGCTGGTTCTTGCTCCCCTGAGCCTAAGGGTCTTAACACGAAAGAGGTACAACATTTACCAAAAGCGTTTGCCTTGTTTTTTATTCAAAATAAATTATTTCAACGTTCAACGTAACATCTGTTTCAATACAACGTTCCAAAATGCACGTCGTCCTCGAATCGTTACATTTTGATAAATCCTTCAGTAAGTTCAAACTAGTTAGAAATGCTATGGCATCTTCAACGAATAATTGTAACAGATCTCCTAACCCAATATTTTCTAGGTCGATCGCTCGTTCATTCTTGACCAAATTCATGCGAATCATTTTCATAAAAATAAAGGCAGAAAATATTTAAGTGTTGCATTGATTTTTCTATTAATAAATTGACACTTGAAATCAAAATATTTAGTTAACGCGACAAATATGACACAGATCTATTGTGTATTTTTGCTATTTCTACCTATTTTCGCTTTCATTTCCCAAGCGGATGCATTGAAACTGCCTACGGAAAATACACACCTGCAGCAAATCAAAGATCAACATTACAAACTCTTAAAATCAAAAAGCGTTGTTGTAGTAGGAGCAGGTCCAACGGGTTTGTATGCTGCCATCCAATTTTACAGAAGTGGCTATGGTGTGACAATTGTGGAAAAACGCAAAGATTATACTCGCAATCAAGTAAGACCTAATACAATATGAAGTCATGTGGCTTTTTTCCAACTTATGTGCCCTATACGACAATAGGACGTTTTTTTGTAAATTTTTTACAAATTAGTTTATTTTCAACAATATAAGGTCAACAATGATTAAGGCATAAATTTTCGTAACTCGTTCAATCAGCTTTTCCAAATAGTTCCAGTTCTTGGCCCGACAATTTGACGAAATTTTGCAAAAAAAAAACAAGGGGGACCAAGGCTAAAAAAGCGTCCCATTGTCGTATAGGGCCAATTTATGTGATTGATAAATGTCAAGTACAGAATGCTGCGAAAAACGCGGACATCTTCAAATTGTATTTGATTTGCTTTATTCATTTTATTTATTTTTTATTTATTTCGTGTTGTCGATTGGATTTGGTGAGAAAAGGATGGACGGTGGAAGTCCGAGGTCATTAGGTCAGCTTGAAGTGCGAGAATACGCATATGGGAATGAACCAGGTGGTGAGTCAGCCCTATGCAGTGAGCCATGTTAATATCTTGCTACGAGAGCTAGACCTAGCGTTACGGCAGAATGAGAAGAAAATAAAACAGCCTTGGCGCGACCGCCTTTAAACAGCCTTGAACACTTTATTAGTCGTTCATCAATACTACTCGAAGCTTTCAGAAATCTCTCTATCTAATAATTTTTTGAATAATAAAAAAAGAAATAAAACGTATAAGCACGCAAAGCAAATGTATAGACGAAGAATAGCGTTGACTGAATCGCAGTTTTTATTACTATGGAAAAAAAAACCTGACTCTCCTAGAATCGCTGTAATTAGCCTTTTGAACAAGAATTTTAAGCTTAGGGTTCAGGCTTCGGGGGAGCTAAGCGTATAAAAGTTGTGACTTAGAAACGTTGGCTCTATTCCACCATTGAGGGTTTTCGTTGCCTCGGTCTCCCTGTTGTTTTTAAGGTTTTTTAAGCTTTAGGCTCAAGCAAAAGTAGGCCAACGTGTGTTAGGACGGACTCAGAGATATCTTAGACTCATATTATAGTCTGTTTAACCATATTCTGGTCTACCCTTGCTTGAGCCTTAGCCTGAAAATCACATCAAAAAAACAAGATTAGGGACCAAGGCAAAAAACTACCCATTGTGGTAAAGGCTCTAAATGTTACACGACTTTTCCGGGATCTTGGACATATATTTGGGTACTCTATACTTATATTTTGAAAGGAAAAATTTATAGGGAAGTGTTTTTCCTAGAAGGGCCTGATAAAATATTTACTGGCTGGTTAATATCCTGTCCTTCATCAATAACCCAACTTAACTATTTCCAAAAAAAACAATTTGTTTTCAGATTGTCTTCATACCATCAGCCTTCAAGCGTTTTCTAGAAAGCTTCTTAGGAGAGCTGCCAAAACAAATATCATTAGAGCCTCAAATGTTTGGAGGAGACAGCATTTACGCGGCGAGAGTGAATTTGAAGAACTTAGAAACGATGTTGAAATTTCAATTATTAGAACTGTCGAAAATGGATAGAATTGGACTAAAAGCTTTGTTTGAAGAAGAAGTAGTCGATATTTCTTTTCCTTCAAGTACAGAAAAAAATTACAAAGCAATTTTGAACAAAAAATCTGCACCAGCTCCTTCTTTTAACTACATTATTTTTGCTGGTGGTGCAAAAGATCCTTTACGCGATCTTTTTTTGGGACTTCCAGTCCCACAAAGTGTTCCGAAAACATATGGCGTGGCTGTGTTTTCGAAAATTGGAATTTTCGAAAATCAAGAATTGAGAAATAACAACTTTGGAATGAACTTAGAATTGACAACAGAGCTCTAAATTGCTCAAATTAGCTCAAATTCTTAGACTGAGGTCTCGTACATAATGGCGACTTTATCTTTATAAGTCCGCACTCGTTAATGGCCATAACTTTTTTTAATTTTTCGAAAATTATTCTGTTGCGGCTGTCTTGTGGGTAATAGTAATACTCAGGGCGGCTGTAGGAACTTTCGTAAGAAGACAATTTCGTAAGAGCGAATTTTTGTAAAAGCAAATTTTCGTAAGTAACATTTTCGTAACAGCGAATTTTCGTAACAAGCTTTTTCGTAACGTGGTTTTCAGTAACATTAGTGATATTTTAAGTTGCTTTTTTTGCTTTTTGATCCTCCTTCGATGTTTCTTATAGCTTCTGTGATGTTTTGACCAAAAATAGTCAAGAAACAAATAAAAGAGTCAGAGGGTGGAATCGAACCACTGGTGAAAAAAATCATCCCATTAACTTACCTACTGCACCATACATGCCACTGATGGGAAATAGCTATGTGTAGTATATAATATATGAATTCTAGCTCGGAGTTTTTCCACATGCTTTTGGGTGTTTCTGCAGGTCTCCTAATGAATGAAAAATCTGGGGGTCAACTAATTATCAAAATTTTCAGTCATATGACCTATGCTTACCAACTTTTGTGCTCATACAGTTAATAGTCATATAATTAACTGTTCGAAGTGTCAAACAGTAACAGAAAGGCCAAACAAATGAATCAGATGAAATCCTGAATTAGAAAAATTGATTAAAACTGAAAAAAATTTGATTATTTCTTCTTACGAAAAAAATTCGTTACGAAAATTCGCTGTTACGAAAAAGTTTCTTACGAAAATTTGCTGTTACAAAAAAGTTTTTTACGAATTTTCGCTGTTACGAAACTGTTTCTTACGAAAATGTTTCTTACCAAAGTTCTACAGCCCTCAGGGCTACCAATTAGACCGTTAGTCAAGCTTGTAGTCAGACTGTGAGTGCTGATTGTTCAATTTTTTCAACATCTTTTATCCAATACCAATATTAACGACAATCGTACATAGGACTTTTTTACCTTTATTTTTGTTGATTTATTTTCTAGCGAATCAAGTTTAACAAAAGTTTTTTAGAATAAAGGTAAAAAAGTTCTGAACCCAAGCGGGAACTTTATCGAGACTTAACCTTATTGGAAAAACTTAAATTTTTATTTTATTTTATGCTAGTTGAATGATATTTTCCCTCTTTTTCATAGTGCGATAGAAAGCCCAGAATCATGACTACACACTGCTTTTAAAAACGTGTGTATCTGCAAAGGAAAGTAAAAAATGATCAAAAACATCTCGCTATATGCCGAAATTGCAGCTCTTTGATCATATTTTCCGTTGCAAAACACGCCAAAGCGACTCCAAAATATGACAGCTCCAAAAAACCCAAAATTTCATATTTCACACTCATGCTAGTTGGAAATAACTTTCTTTTATGTAATTAAAAAGTGGCTTTTTGACCGCAGTAAAAATTTAAAAAAGTGGTTTGCTCGATCACAGAGGCGAATTTGGATTTTCCGCCTACCGCCCCTGATTTACAGTTTTTAAGACTATACCTACCATATTTACTCTAATAGTAGCCCTCGCGCTCTAATAGTAGCCCCCTCTAATAGTGGGGGCACCGAGGAGGAAGGTTGAAAATTAGTAGCTCCGGGGCCACTATTAGAGTAAATACGGTAACTATGATGACCTTAAATAGACATTTTTAAATTAAATAAACATATTAAATAGACTTTTTTCAGATTTAAAGAACAATTTCAAATCGATATTTTTGGTGTTGTTATGACTGCACTGACGCGAATAGGCTTAACTCTTAAAGAATATGTATTGCTAAAAGCAATAATTTTCTGTAACTCAGGTACTTATTAAAAGGGCATTATTCCACCTTAATTATGGGTGACATAGCAATGTCTGACACTAATACTATTCGCTCAAAGCTTTTCCGGTAAAGTTTTAACAGATTACACTTTGTCGATCCTTCAGAAAACTTCAACCACTTCTGGGGATGTTTTAGTCTTAAAAAACGATAAAAAATGAATTAAGGCGCAAAGTTTGTTTTTCAAAAAACCTTTTAAAATTGGCGCCGGGATAGTTTTTTAATTTATCAGCATGAACAAATTCTTTCTGCTCGAAACGATAAAAAAAAATGTTTTAAAATTTTTGGGAAAAAATTTGTTTTTAGGGTCATTTTTTAATAATTCATCGCATTTTTCTTTTCGGATTTGGGCAAAAGAACTCTCTGAATGCATTTTTGATCTAGATTTTTTCTAATAAACATGTCAAAGATAACTATGTGAGCCCCTTGCGAGCATAATGGACTTGGGGGGCTTAATGGCTTGAGGGCTTGGTGGCTTGGGGTTGAGATTAAGACCCACACACCTTAGACAAAAATCCTTTTAAAGTGACTCTAGATGCATATAAAATGCATATCACATTTCATATATGCAATGGACAACAGAAATTGAAAAACCTGTTTAAAATCCATAATTTTATCTAAATGGTGGCTGAAATTCGGTCAAAAATACATTCAAAACACATCTTTCTTAGAGGGGTGGTAATTTTTTTCAGTTTTACAAATTTTTCTAATTTATTCGAAAATGTTTGGGTATGTTTCTTTTATCGTGTTGAGCAGGAAGAATCAGTTTAGGAGGTGATTTTGTGTCACTTTTAGGAAAATCCGAGCATGGGGGGACTGAATAATATTATTTTTAATTGGATAACCCTGTAAGTCGAACATTGACAAACGAGCACCCCAAGAGTTCGTCTTTAGACCTATTTTCGAATGTTTTTGCTGATTCTGTTTTGACAGTCTGTTCGCAAATATCGTAAAGATTATTATTATTATTATTATTATTTATCGAGGTTTTTCATTTTTAGACAAAAAACTTTTGGATTTTAAATAACGATCAACCTAATCGGCATCTCTGCGATATTAGTGACCAGACTGTCAATACAGAATTGACGAAAAGATTTGAAAATAGGTCTAAAAAAGTGTCAGACTCAGCTGGTGAACGAACTTTTAGGGTTGTCCGTTTACTGAGATTGGACTGTATCAGTTCATTTGCAGGAATCCAAGATTTGAACAAAGAAGACAGAGATCTCTTGCAAAAAGAGTCTCAAAGATATTCTAAAATTCTTCTTCACCATCTACAAGCTGAAATGGGTGAACTAGCGGGAGCGAAAAAGTTTTCAGACATTTTCTCTCTATTTTTCTGTCTTCTGCGGGTGGTAAGTGCAATCCAATCATCACTTTTATGATTTATTTGTTTTTACAGTCACGTAAATTTAAAGAAGTTCAAGTGTGTTTCAAGTCTGTTTTCCACTATAAAAGTGATAATGCTCTCTATGCTGATGCTATTTTATCAAAATAAATTATTTCTTAGACGCCTCTTTCTGTTTTCTCACAAGGGGACCACCCAAGCTGTCTTTCCGATCTGATTTCAAGATCTGTGTGAAAAATGTTGATGGTCGTTTAAAGGATCATAGCCGTTGATGACAATAGCAATTTAGAGTTTTTGAATTGGCGGGTGACAGCCGAAAATGCGGAATATGTTTTTGCGAATAATTTTTTTCATTTGCATCTAAAATTTAAATTCTGTGAGTTACACGAGGCGAATCAACAGTTACTAATAACAAGTTTCTGGCAAGAGAAGTGTTTTTTTCTTCGAAAAGAGTAACAACCATTAAAAAACGCGTGAATACGTTTGAATAGGTATACTATACTGCCAAAAAAGAAGTTTTGTTAAGAAAGCAGTGTTTTAGTCGTGTTGTTGTTACACTAAATTTTTTCTTCAAAAATTATTAAAAACAGTTGTTATATCGTTTTAGCACAAACAAAATGGTCAGCAATCATTAAAACAGGATTTTGAAAACAAATATATCTGGGGAAGAGTTATGCTCTGGATTTTAACATAAAACTTTGAAAAAGAGCTTCTGCGATTTCTAAGTATGCAAATTTTTTTAGAAAAATACTTTTTCCATCCCTGTGTTAGACTTATCGTAAAAATTATAAAAACTTTAAACAGATTTACGGAAATACTTGTGCAAAATTATTCTAAAACATGGTGCAAAAAGATTTATGCAATATATTTCGACTTATTTTGTATAATGACACGCGAATAAATATGAATAAAACATTTTACTGGTTTAAGGAGAACATAAAAATAGTAGTTTAATTTTTTTACTTTTAGTGAAAATAACCATACTCATATTTATTCTCAGATTTTATCCGCGGATAAATCCGTGGATATATCCGCGGATTTATCCTTAGCTGCGCATAAATCCGCGGATTTTATCCGGATGCGCGGATATTTCAATCATTTACCCTTTGTTGGCGGATATGGACTTGCCAATGCTTCGATTACAAACAACGTTGCTGTTTTGAACAACTTAAAGACACAAAATATATGCTACAATGTTTATATTGGACAGGACACGTTTATACCAAATTAAAAAAAATAAAATTTTTCGATCATTTTCAGCACTTCTCGCTCTATATGTGTTTCGGTGGCCCCGAAAAAAAAACTGCCTTGGTCCCCCCTGTTGATTTTTTTCGTATTTTTTCTAATTTATTCACAAAAATATAGTATTTTTACTTCAAATAAACATATTTGGGCCCCATACTAGTGAAACCACCACTAATATGTTTTAATTTAATAGTCTTTTTTGGCTTAGGGTCAGGCGCCGGTTGGGCAAGCGTATTTTAAGACGAACTCAAACATGTTTTTATTACCTTTGTTGCAGTCACAGAAAACATGTTCAAGTTCATCCTCGCTCGACTACCCTCTGTTTAAATCAAAGCCGAAAAGATTTAAGAAAAAAAAAGATGCGAGAAAAATCAGCAGGGAAAACTTGGTATCTTAGATATAAACAAATGTAGTCTGGAAGCAATTGCACTATACGCCACCCACTCGATCGCAACCTACGCCACCCAGAAATTTGCCTTGGTCTCCCAAGCTGATTTTTTCACGGAATTTTTTATTTCGTTTTTTACATTTCATTTATTTTAATTTGAATCACCGTCAAAATTTTGCTCTTTAGCTCATTTAATCTTACCCAGCAGCTCATTTATTGTTGTACGCGCTCACTGGTACAAGTTTACCAATTTACTCGTTCATTTTGCCAGTTGCCACATAAACCATGCCCTTGTTTTATACTTTCCGCTATATGCTTGTTTAGAAAATCGGTGTCCCACGTGGATCGGAAATGGCTTGCACACGTTCTGACTAGAGTAGAAGACAATCCTAATCAGCCGTCAATATCAACCCGAGGGGAGGATGGAGTCTTTGCGAGCTGTACAGCATCTGCTGGCAAAGTTCTCGTTTGTGCGCCAAGTTGAAGGAGAAGAATCTGAGGAGAACGAAAATGACACTAATTGAATTTGTTGTTTGTTCTAGTGTTTAATTAAATTGTTGAATGTTATCAAAAAATTGCTTGCATATGTACCACTAGATTTGTTCTCTCGTTCTGTTAAAAATCAGATCTTGAAAAAAGCGTGAAACCTTAGGGACTTTTAATTACCTCGATCAGAACCTAAAAAGCGAGCGACTAATAAGCCCACCCGAAAAAATTAAATAAGGCTCAAATGCGGGGGCTCAAATCTAAAGGGCTCAAATACGTAGTAACCCTGATTTTTACTCTTAATAAATAATTTTTCTCTAAGCAGGTTTTCGCTTGGCTGTTTCTAGTTTAGCCCTTTTGGTTGCGAGCCCAAACCATAATCAGAGAACGTAAAATTTCTTGATGGGTTTCACAGATAAAATTTTCCCGCGCAAATGATTAAGAAATTGTATTCTCTCTACCAGTGTTTCCAAAAATGACACTGACATCGCCACAATGACATGACATTATGACCTGACAATGACACTGACAATGACAATGACTTTTTAGCAGAATGAAATTGACATGTCAGGTCATTGTCATTCTGCTAAAAAGTCATTGTCATTCTGACAAAAAAGTCATTTTGACTTGTCATCGTGATTCCGTCGAAGCCAGAGCCATCTATCACAAGCAATTTATTTCCTTCAGGTTTCTCCAGCGATGTCACAGTCAGAATCGACGACTTCTCTCAATCGACGACTTCTCTTGTCAGAATGACAATGACTTTTTCGCAGAATGACAATGACTTTTTTGTCAGAATGGCAATGACTTTTTTGTCAGAATGGCAATGACTTTTTTGCAAAATGACAATGACATGTCAGGTCATTGTCATTCTGCTAAAAAAGTCATTGTCATTGTCAGTGTCAAGTCATTTTAAAAGTCACCTAGAAAGTCAGGTCATCGCGAATGTCATTGTCATTTTTGAAAACACTGCTCTCTACTAATTTTTGGGTGCGCAATTTTTCGGCGCACAGCTTTCCGGCTCGCAATTTTCGTCCTTCCAAAATTCAATGTTTAATTTATTTAATAGCGGCAATTTAAAAATTTCATTTATTTTTTCAATATTTATTGACTGTATTTTATATCCAGTATAAATATATTGCACGGAACCGATCCCATGTGTATCGTGTAGGGAATTTATCTCATAGAAAATGTATCTTGTGTAGAACGTCACTTTGCCTTAATTCAGTTCAGACTAACCACATCTTCTCCAGATGTAGTTCATAGAGAGCTGTATCCTCATGAAGGGTATATACAGAGCGTCGTTATACAGAGCGTCGACTGTAGTTCAAACCTGATTTTTGCCAGGTACAGACAGTGTACTCCCACTCACGAGGAGGACCGAGGCAAACAAAAAAAAGTTCAAAATAGGTTCCTGGTACACTGGAAAACGTACTTTTTCTCAGCAATTTTTTATATTGGAGGCGGTGGCTCATATCTGAAGAATTACAGTAATTGGTGTCACACAGATTACTCATAATTTTGCTCACACTTTTTCATTCTTTAACTTCTTTTCTGGCTAACTAATTAACTACAAAAGTTTCTCTGTAAAATAAGCCAATCGAAAAAGCATTTTAGAAAAAAAACTCGTTTATTATTTGATTTGAAAATTTTAAATTGCAAAAATTTAGATTAATTATTCCCATATAAAAACATTTTGTTAGTTTCTTTCTCGCAAGCGATTCTAATTTTTTTTGGGCAAATGGCACAACTCTCAGTCACCGAGGAGAAAAGTCTACTTTTCGGAAACATAATTTTAGTTACAGCTACCTTTTTTGCACTTTTTATTTGTTTGTGATGGTGGCTATTTATCGTCTGTCAAAAAATGCTGTTGTGTTCATTCTGTTCTTGAGCCATGTAAGTTAAGAAAAACATAAATTTGTGATGAATTTTTATGAACTTTCGAGTGATTTGTGTCTAAGGTATGTGGGTGTGCGCATCTCAACTCCAAGCCCCCTGCAACCCCTTCGGAGGTGCAGGGGCTTGGGGGCTTGGAGTCTAGATGCGCACATCCACTTACCTTAGACATAATTAAAATGCATTTAGAAGCTGTTTTGGCCAGTCCGATGTTGAACAACATGGTAAAACAGACAAAAAGACAAATTTTAAAGTGCCAAAAGCTCGACTTTTGTAGCAATCTTATGATATGAAAACATTAAAAAGATCAAAAATTGAACAGTCACTTGTTTTAGTAAAAATTTGGAAGTAATTGGAAAAAGTGTAACGACTCGTCAATGTAACGAGTCAGTAATTGTAACGAGTCGGTTGACAGTCAATCAATATTTTACCTAAAAATTGTTGTTAAATCATCAGACAGAGGCAATGAATGCATTTTTTAAGGGAGTAGGCAATATTTTTTCACTCTGTCAATATATTTGGTTGGCCGTAGAGATTTTGCTTAACACTAAGTTAACTATACCAGGTCACATTTCGACCTTCTTATTTCGATTTTGTTTTTATTCTAATCATCTGAATGTTATTCTCATATCTATGAACAGATGCTATGCTCTTTTTTACCCGCTTGCATACAACTATGTGTGGACTAAAAAGTAAGCTATTCAAATTATTCAAAGAGAGGTTTTTTAAAATTCACAGAAAAGCAGCATCCCTGAGGTTTCCAGATACTCTTTGGGTTCACGCCACCCCATTTCTAGCTTTCTAGAAATGACTCTGAATTATATCTTCAAACGCAATTTTTCGAGTTCCTGTATGGTCCTTCTTAGATTCGTGACTCTGAAAAGCCGTTATGCCTCTTTCGCCCAGAGAACACATACTCTTTGGTCATTTCGAAGTTGAAACAAGCAAAACTAAGATCTGTCACAAAAAAATGAATCTGCGACGAAAAGAAGTTCCGTCAGCAATAACGCGAGTCACTTGTCTGACTGGGAAAGAAACAAGAATATCTTTTCTGTGGAATGATAAGGCATTGGATTTACCGGAATATCGGCCCTATACAACAAGGGGGGGGGGGGTTGAATTTGCCATAGTTCCACCAGTTGAATTTTTCGCGTTATTTTTTAGGATCAGGGTTGGGCGAAGATGGAATAGTGTATGTTAGCACAGACTCAGAGATAAGTCTGAAATATGTTTCAGTTTGTCCTAACATACGCTAGCTTACCTTTGCCTAAAGCCCAAAATGTAACAAAAAACCACAGGGCGGACCAAGGCCAAACCTTCTTTGCTGGACAGGGCCGGAATATCTCGTAACTACAGGTTCCCAGGTGCCAGATCCTAATAAATGAAAAAAAACATCTTCTATAAACCATCTTTATTCAAACTTTTCAGATTCATTTTATTAAGCAGTTTATTGTGCTGGCTTACAGGTTTAGCTCTATGTATTTGGACAGTTTTTTTGGTGGACACCGACCCATCTGTTTTTAAAGGACACTCACTTCAAATGCTCTACTTTGAAGTTTATATTTTACCTGATGATACTCTGAAAGGTGCCCGTTTCCAAACCTTCATGAACTCTTTCTTTTTCGTGATTTTGGATTTTATTGGATTATTTTTCTATATGCTAGCAATAATGAAACTGATTTGCGACATACGTAGTAAAAGTAAGAAAAATTTAGAATTTGCAAAGTAGGGATGGAGGACGAGACGGGAGGCCCCGTCCCGTCTCGTCCTGAAGAAATTTCAGGGTTCTTCCTGTCTCAAATCCCGTTCCGGAAAATTTTTCAAGTCTGTCAGGGTAATTTTCTCATTATTTTCAAATTCTGATCAATAAAAAATTGTTTTACATACCTTAGACGCAAATCACTCGAAAGTGACTCTGGATGCATAAAAACAATATGCGTACCAGAGTTTCTTTATGCGGTAGGCCCTAGTCAACAAAACTTTCTTCAACATCTTTTTTTTACACTAAATCGGCCTATTTTTGGATAATGTCCGCCACAATACAGCCCTACATCCGTTGAAAAGCGGTCGAAATAGGTATTCTTGGGTGGTCTCGAAACTCAATTTTTTGTTTACTAGAAGCTCAAAAATAATGTCTTGGGTCGATATCGGGTGTTTGGAAACACTTTAAAAAGTTTCATTGGCGGAAGGTGGGAGGTGTATACTCCGGTAGCGCCGGAGAATCAAATCGCTACAATTCGGTAGAATCCGAAGAAAAATAATGACCTAATCGGAGTTGAACCACTTTACCACTAAGCCACCGATGCTACTTATCGATAACAATGTTTTTTCATTGATTTTCACAAGAGGCTACTCAACAACTTCAAATCATGCTCCTGTAGTCTGGCCTATTCCCATTTAGAAGCCATCCGCAGACCAGGATCAGAGCCACGAAAGAGACCAACAAAAATTGTGTTTATATCATATGAAAAAAATCAACTGGCAACATGAACTTTCGAAAATCGCAATAAAAAATAAAAAATTTGTATTTGAAATCTAATAGAATTTCTTTACGCACCCTGTCAAAGTCATAAAGCTTAAGATTCGGCTGCTCTGAGCACACAAAGACGTGAGCAAATGAACCGGCGCTTCCAATTATTTCTGCAGTGTTTAATCAGTTTTTCGCCAAATATATTACTTTTTTCTTACCACGTATCAGTATTCCAATGCCATATAACTTTTTTCTCATAACGATGAATGTGATGGCCATTGCTGCAATAGAACCGTTTGTGCTGGTCGCATTGAACAAAATGGTGCGAAGAAATTTACCCTTTGTTGGCGGATATGGACTTGCCAATGCTTCGATTACAAACAACGTTGCTGTTTTGAACAACTTAAAGACACAAAATATATGCTACAATGTTTATATTGGACAGGACACGTTTATACCAAATTAAAAAAATAAAGTTTTTCGATCATTTTCAGCTCTTCTCGCTCTATATGTGTTTCGGTGGCCCCGAAAAAACTGCCTTGGTCCCCCCTGTTGATTTTTTTCGTATTTTTTCTAATTTATTCACAAAAATATAGTATTTTTACTTCAAATAAACATATTTGGGCCCCATACTAGTGAAACCATTACTAATATGTTTTAATTTAATAGTCTTTTTCGGCTAAGGGTCAGGCGCAGGTTGGACCAGCGTATTTTAGTACGGACTCAAACATGCTTCTGTTACCTTTCTAGCAGTCACAGAAAACATGTTCATGTCCATCCTCGCTTGACTACCCTCCGTTTAAATCAAAGCCGGAAAAATTTAAAAAAAAAAGATGCGAGAAAAATCAGCAGGGAAAACTTGGTATCTTAGATATAAACAAATGTAGTCTGGAAGCAATTGCACTATACGCCACCCACTCGATCGCAACCTACGCCACCCAGAAATTTGCCTTGGTCCCGCAAGCTGATTTTTTCACGAAATTTTTTATTTCGTTTTTTTACATTTCATTTATTTTAATTTGTATTTTAAATTGAAAAATCATAAATTTTATTGTGAAATGCTAAAAATTCAAAAAAGTAATGAAATAAATATTCAGTGAAAAATTCAGCTTGGGGGACCAAGGCAAATTTCTGGGTGGCGTAGGCTGGAATCGAGTGGCGTATAGCTCAATTTAGCCGTAGTCCGCAAATGAAAAAGATTAAGCAGTTGCAACCAGTTATCTGTGCGAATATCGATCTTCTGGTTGCAGCTCTTGACATTACATTTCCAGAATACACAAGATCCAAAGCAAAGTTTCATCGGATGAATATTCTTGCACTGTTTGCTAGAAGGACCTCCTACGCTTTTTTCCCACGGTAAGTCACGGAATTTCATCTCTTATAACAGTGAAAGAATGCATTTAATTTATTTCAAAACTATTTTATCGCTGTTATCGCATAAAAAATGTCTTTGGAGTGTTATTCACGGATAGAACACTAAAATAAAGGGGGTCCCAATAAGTGAAAAGAACCGTATTCTCTTAAAACACGTAAACAGCTAAAAGAAAATACAATTTCATAAAATACAAATTCTCGATAATTATACTAAAATACACTTTCAAGATATAGAAAAAAAAGCAAAACTACAGAGTAGAATAAAAAGTGGTTGTGCACGGCTAGACGTGTAGTTTTATCCTTATTTTCGAAAACACATCTTTTTTGAACTGTTGTTACTAATATATTTTCAATAACTTCAGACTACAAATTTTGTCCTTACCCAATTAGTAATCTTAAAGGACCATACTTGTTGATGACAATCAGAATTTGGCAAATTCAAATGCGCGCGGGACACTTTTATTTCGTCTCGCACTGTACTTTTTTGAGTTATTTTGAACGACTCGAAAGAGTAGAGAGCGAGACGAAATAAAAGTGTCCTGCGCGCATTTGAATTCGCCAAATTTTCATTGTCATCAACAAGTATGGTCCTTTAAAAAAACAAAATTTGTAAGAAAAATCCAGGGTTCTCGATCATGAAATTTTTGTGATTACAGTCAGAGAGCTTTTCCAAAAGTTAAAATAGGTTCACTTTGATACTTTAGACGTGTTTGCATGGCGCAGTGGTCAATTTTTCGTCAAATGATTTGGCTGTGACTAGTTTTTGCCTTCAAATAAATGATTTTTGGCACTTAATTTTATTGTGACGCTTTTTATATAACTTTTTCAAAAAAACTCTACATTCGTTGCGCTAAAGGCGAAAACACAATAAGGAGGCTGTTTGCGGATGCTAAACCATGCTTTACACTCGGAAATAGCCATAACTTTTTTTTTTAAATTTTCTAAAATTTTTCTTTTTGTGCCATCTTGTAGCTAAGATTCACGGCTACCAGATAAGCTATTGATAAAGTATCAGGTTGTTTGAAAATTGAGTTTAAAAAGAAAGACTCCGCTCAAGCATCCGCACTCGAATTCGAGTTAGGATTCTTGAGCGGAGTCTTAAATTTTATCTGAGTTCTTGAAGCAATATTTACTCAGTCAATAGCTCATTCGGTAGCCTTAAACCTCAACTATATGAGGTGAGTAGCTACATAAGCAAATGAAAATTTAAAAAAAACGACGCTAACTGAATAGTTTTGGGAAAACATTAAAAAGGCGAGGATTCTGTTTCGCAGAGTGAGCAGTCTGTTTTAGCATCCGCAAACAGACTTCTCATTGTGAATGCCCCTCAACTTGCAGCCGTGGCTATTCGCTTTCTAATGAGCTATCAAATTTCACTGAATAATATCGAAAATATAGAAATTTAGGGGTTTGAATGAAGTCAGTTTTCTGTTTCTGTAATTTTTGCAAACACCTTTTTTCTACATTTTCTTTCATCATTTGGCACAGTTTGTTAGCTTATAAGAAAGCCAAGATCTAAGGCTACATGCTAGTGCAAAAAGGTTTGGAGATTTTAAAACAAAATCTTAAAAAAATATCAACATAAAATTAATGCCAGAAATCATTTATTTGGAGGCGAAAATTAATTTATCCAAAAGGTCAGGCTTCTCATTGGTACTTTATTCAAAGGTTTGATTAAAGATTTGTACTTTATTTAGCCTAGTGTACTTTATTGTACTATACTTTTGAAAGAGGGCCAAAATTAGAAGAAAACAGTTAAACTTTTCGAAATTTACTTGATCATTTTTGCTTGCATGTCTACTTTTAATTTTTGTGTTTTCCGTTTGTTTAAATTGTTGAATTTTCAGTGCTACCGTAGTTCTCCTAGTTTGTAGTTTCTCCTTCTGAATTGTCAAAGCTTTTCCGTGCTTCAAAAAGACTTTTTTCTGCTCGAGGCTCGACTGTAGTAAGATAAAAACGATAAATTGTCTGGTGCAGAATTCGAAAATCAACTTACCAATCTTGGCAATTTCTTGACTGAAACTGCCAAGATTGCCAATACAGTCGACTCTCGATTTAACATACGGTCGATTTAACATACACTCCCGATTTAACATACAGCTGGGCCGACCCTTCAATAATAGACTCCGTCAAATTACCCCCCGATTTAACATACGGCCGGGTCGGGTCCCAGGGTGTATGTTAAATCGAGAGTCGACTGTATGGGCCAAGATTGACCCAATTTTCAAGTCAATCTCGGCGCTAATATTGGCAATGCGCAACCCTACTTTATGAACAGGGTATAAAGTGATACGAATTTCAATACCTTCATAGGTATTTATAATATTGGTAGAGTCGACTCTCTATGTAACATAACTCAAGGGACCGGGCAAGTTACCACGTTCGACACCTTATTGACATCAATTTTTTCAAGCTTTCACCAGTTCTGTCTTGACAATATGGTCTCAAATATTGCAAGGATTCCGATTTTGCCGATGATTTTTTGAAAATACAAAATTTTCTTCTCTAATAAAGCAAAAACTCATTCAAAAACAGGATTTTTGTTAAATCGAGTTATCTTAAATAGGTTTTTCGCATTTTTAAACAATAAAAATTTAGTTTTATGAAAAACGATTGGCGAAATCGGAATCCTCGCGATATTTGCAACCAGACTGTAAAACACAACTGGTGAAAGACTTCAAAAAGCAGGTTAAAAAAAGTGTCGGACCCTAGGTGGGAACGAACCTCTGACCTTGAATTTATGTTATGTAGAGTTATGTTACATAGAGAGTCGACTGTATTAATTTTATTAATTATAACACATGTTGCAGTGCCCTGATCGTATAGAACCAAGTCGTAGGCAAAAACAATTAATAAATTAGGCAAAATAAACAAAGAAAGAAAATGGAAACATACACAACTTGAGAAAAAACTTAAATTTCATCGTGAATATTTATTGAATTTGTGCTATTTGCTCAATAGCTGCTTCAGGTTCATTTTTGAAGCGAGTAAAATGGCGCTGCAACTGGGCTGGCGTGAGGCTTTCATGTCTAAGTGTGGTAACAGCTGTTAGAAAATCTTGAACTTGTTGGTCATTAGCTGTCTTGTAGAAACGCTGGAACATCTGAAAAATTTTAACCTTTTAAAATAATGAATTAGCTTTTTACAAGGTGTTTCGAGAAAACTTTCGATTATTCAAATTTGTTTTTGGATACCGTCGACTCTCTCATTAACGTCTTTTTAGGGACCAACCCTAAAGAAACGTTAATCAGAGAGAGACTTTTATCAGAGAATCACCAATCAGCAAGACATTTTACTTGTTACCTCTTACACGCCGGATGTTATTCGGAGTTTTTATAATTTATTTGGCACATAAGCACCATAAACAATAACAACCAACAACTAGTGAGTAAAATATTCCAGAAGAATATTTTGTTTCAAAAGTGAGCACTTTTTAGACGTGCAAAAATTGAATCGTTTTCCAGCTGAGACAACTCAAATTTTGAAAAAGTTTGATAAATTTGTGAAGAGACGTTATTCGGAGAGTCGTTAATAAGGTTTGGACCAGCTCTAATGGGACGTTAATTTAAGAGAGACATTAATCGGAGAGTCATCAATCAGAGAGTCAATTATAAGTAATTTCTATAACGATCAACTAAACCATTCCCAAGAAGATGTTAATCAGAGAAGGACGTTAATCAGAGAGTCGACTGTATTGCGAGAAAAAGAGTATTTTTAATAGACCAAAAAATAAATGCTGTGAAAGGACCTGTTTACAGAAAAAACCGGCTTGTTCAATTTCAAATTAGTTCATTTTAGTTCTCTTAAAATTCAATAACTTTATGCCACTTCAAAGTGTATCAAATTTCTTGGGACACCCTGTGTGTAACTTGGATCACACCGAATCTCACCCTAGAGTGGCCAAAGACCACCGAAAGTTGCTTTTTGTGGTTTTACAGTCGAACTCCGAATCGGAGTCTCCGATAACCCGACACCCCTTATAACTCGACAACAAATGAACTAAAAAAAATTTTTGGCCTAAAATAATGTTGCAGGTTCAATCCTGTCACGGAGTGGAACTCCATGGAGGGACATCCGGCTAGAGCTTCGGAGAGATAACAAACCAGTCTCGAGATGCAGTGTGATGGATGCTGCCCAGCTGGCTCTCCATGCGCTATAAAAGGAGACAGACCTTCGCACAACGGAGATTAACAGGGGCTAAAGAAGAGGTTTAGGATTGTCTATGTGTATTCTGTGTTGTGCTAATAAAACCTCGATGCCCACCTAAAGCATTACAAATCCCACGTGGTGGCACACTATTTTTTGGCTCGCATCAAACAGATAAGCAAAATATTTACTCTGACACTCGAACATATAGACCCTCGAACTTGGGGTGCCGCCTTATTAGAGGGTGACGCCTTATTACAGGAAATACGGTAGTCCCTCCCCCTTTTAAATAGGTGGTTTATGTCAAAATACTAGGGTTGTCCAATGCCAAAGTTGGCGCCAAAGTTGACTTCAACTTTGGCGCCAACTTTGCCAAAGTTGGCAACTTTGGCAAACCTAGTCAAAATTATGCCAAAGTTGAAAAAAGCGATGTAGATAAAACTGATATTGAAAAACGGGCACACACTGGATAAAATGAATTTTTTTCTTCGAAACAACTCTTTTTTCGAGTGCTTTTCTTGGTTTTTTAACCCACTCTTTCTCTGGTTTTACGTGCCTTTGTCTGGGTATTTCGCCTAATCGATTTGTTGGTTTGAGGAGCCGTGTTTATGGCGGAACCCTCACATGACTGCTTTTCCTGCATTTTATTGTGTTTTAGGCTAATCAATGGGAAATCCAAAGTACTGGAGCTGGCAATTTTTCACATCGAGTGAAGAAGTGGTCAATGGCAAAAAGAAAACCGTAGCTACATGCAAGTTCTGTCCGGCTTATTACAATGGAAACGCAACAGACATGGCTTAGCACGCCAATTTGCTCAAGAAACCGAAACAAAGGAATAAATCGGATGAGCCGGATTCAGAAGAGGAAGAAAATGTTGAGGAAAATAATATTGTGGAAGAAATCGATGAGTTTGATGGATTGTTTGATGAGGAATAGAATTTTATTTTGTTCGTTTTGAATAAAGTTTGATTGTGTACACCTAGTTATTTTTTGGTACAAAAATTGCCTTGGTCCCCCCTATTGTTCAACTTTGGTGCAACATTGGCAAAGTTGGCAACTTTGGCGCCAACTTTGGCACAATCTTCAACTTTTGCAAAAGTAGACAACCCTACAAAATACACTTCTAAAATCTCTTTTGTCAGAATTCTTGGCGCTAGTATCGAATACATCTCACTCTCTGAATCCTCAGTCAAAAAAAGGCGGCGAGGGAAGGAAGGGGGGTTACTATTAGAGACTGCTTTTTTATCAGAATAATTACGGTTAGCGCCTTGGGGCGCTTATAGGAATTTTTTCAAACTTCAAAAAATCGTAGACAGGGTTCTTTAAAAAGGGGTGGTATTTAATTTTGGCCATAAAATACTGAAAATTGGCCATAAAATATTTAATTTTGGCCATAAACTCGACGTGGCCATAAAATACTGAATTTTGGCCATAAACTTTTGAATTTTGGCCATAAATTTTTGAATTTTGGCCATAAACTTTTGAATTTTGACTATAAACTCGAATTTGGCCATAAAATGCTGAATTTCGGCCATAAATTATTGGATATTGGCCATAAACGTTTGGACTTTGGCCACAAACTCAGGTTGGCTCTAGGTTAATTGGTATACAAGTCAATTGGCCCATAAAAAATTTTATCCATCCGAATGCTGATCAAACTATGTTATGTAACCCAAAATCTTGTTCTGAACACGGTTTGCTGAACAGGGGACCAAAGCGCTGATTGATTATTCAGAATCTCAATATCCAAGTAGTATTTGGGTAGGTAGTTATTCCGAGGTGGCCGAAAACTCGAATTTGCCGTGAATCACTGAATTTTGACCATGAATTATTGAATTTTGCCCATAAACTATGGAAATTTTCACCACAAATTAATTTTTTTTGTATTAAGACTAGGTTGGGAAACGGCCAAGCATTTTGAAATCGGCCATATGGTCAAAGCCCGGCCCCTTTTACAATCAATTTTAATATAAATTTTAACATAAATCTGCATTTTACTGACTCACCTAATTTTTCACCCATAGACTATGTTGATGATAAACCACATTTCAATCTACTAACTCTCATCGCACCTTTTTCTTTTCACAATTTATTCTTTCTGCAACTACGATAAAAACAGGCAAACAATTTTTAACAACAGGAAGATACCAGAAACAGTCATGCTTGTGATGGTCTTCCTCTTTTTCTTTTCCTTCCTAGCACATCAGCAACGGCATGCCTCGGGAATTGAACAACGCCCTGCTTCTTCATAACTAACAGCACATGTTTGCATGGACCCTTCTTCGCTCCCTCATAGCAAGTGCAAGTGTAGAAGCGAGACCAGATCGGGGACGGACGAAGGACGTAAAAAGTGACTTCAGTTCCTCAAATAAATAATATAGCTTGAAATTGGGCCACATAGATGTAAATTTTACTAAATATTGTTCCCACGCTAAGAGGTTGAGTCCTCTGCAGAAAAGATCGTAGTGCTGCACAATGTCTTGAGTGGTTACCTTCTTCGACGGCATCACGTAAAGCGCTCTGTTTCCATAGAGTCTTCGGCCTTCCTCTTCTAACAGATGAGCTTCTCGGTAAAGTGGCTGCGGAATGAACGGGACGAGAGCAACAATCTTAAAACACAAGAGGTGGAATTTATATAAAAATATAAATGATAAGGAACTTACTTGATGATCCGGACACTTGCTGCAGTTTTCGATAATCTTCTCAGCCGCTCGAAGAAAGGGACGGAGCAGAAGCAGTTTTCGGAGCGTGCCACAGTCTTTTATGACTCTGTTCCAAGACTCAAGACCATTGTTCGTAGATGAATGTACCGAAAACCCTGCATACCAGCCATTGAGACTAGACTCAACCCACTGAGTGCAGAAATAATCAACAAAATCTGACATGACTGCCTCTTGCGCTGCATACTTTAATGTCCAATACTGCATCACGGCACGTGCTGCTGTTAGTCAAATAATGTTTTACAGGTTACTACAACATTTGGCTAAAAATACCTTCTCTGAACTCCGCCTCACAACTTGCTAACTGCACTTTTCTTACGTCACGGTAGATTTCCTGTTTGGATTCTTTCGAAAAACCTAATTGCTTCATCATCTTGCGGAGATTCTGCATTACGTGGAAGTAGCACATAGCTCTGCGAGCGTTCGCCCAAACAAGTCTTACAGCTAAGCACCATTTATAAGTTTATGATAAAACATGGATGAAGAAAACCTACCTGCTGTGATCGATTGGTCCCCGTCAGCCATCACTACCTCTGGTGTGTAATTTTCTAACTGTATGGACCGCAGAAACACTTCATAGCACCAAGTGTTCTCATTAGAAGCCAGAGCAACGTGAGTGAGAAAAAAGCGTTTGTTTGCATCAGAGAACCCACCCACCTGAAATTATCATATCAATTCAAGTACAACACGAAAAAAATCACCATCACAGGGTAGCCATTCCAATTAAGTTTATACGTCGAATCCACATTGAGGACGCCAGAGCTGCATTGAAACCTCTTCAATTTGACTGTAGTCCACACAAGGCAAAATTCGCTGACTTTTGCTGGCGCTGTTCTTGATTTGAAGCTGGCGACATAAACTTCATCTTCAGCTACTGGCACCAATTCTTTTGCGGCAGCATAATCCCTCAAGTGCTCAATCGTGACCGGCGCAGTGTCCTCCCTCTTCTGATAACTCATGAAGTTTTGGATTTGCAACAGCTTTGGCGCAACACGAAAGGAATCACTTGCCTATATGAAACTGATAAATCAACAGTGAAAACCAGAAAAAGCACGCACCACCATCTCTTGCAGAATCAACTTGGCCGTCTTCCCTTGCTGTGCTTTCTCGCGAATTGCTTGCTTTACCTTCGGTGAGAGGATCCCTTCCGCAATTGATTCATGACTCGAGTGTTCTCCGGATGTTTCGACCATAATTTCGAAAGTATTGCTGGGCCTTCGGATTCTTAGCTTTGCTGGACAGATGCATCCCTTCTTTCGTGACACAGCGCACTCGTAGTTTTCTGTGACGTGCTTGTTGCTGAACGCTCTGTGCTTCCTTCAACAGAATGTATGACTTAAACAAGTAACGTGAAAGGATTCTTACAAATGCCAGTGGCCCTTTGCCCATATGCTAGCTGAATTTTCCTTCCATTGCCTAAGATCACTTTCTGCAGCATCTCCATCAAACCTAATTACTTGAGCGTAGACTAGACACGGCTTGTCCTTTCTTTTGCCGGATACTTCACGAAGCTCCATTTCTCAAAATTATGACCATACAAAGAGATGCTTAAATGGACAAAAACAGACAACAGGTTTCAATGGGCAAAGTTTATGGCCAGAATTCAAAAGTTTATGGCTAAAATTCAAAAGTTTATGGCCAAAATTCAGTATTTTATGGCCACGTCGAGTTTATGGCCAAAATTAAATATTTTATGGCCAATTTTCAGTATTTTATGGCCAGTTTTAAATATTATCCTTTAAAAAGGGCATACCCACCCTAATAGGCAGGTTCGATTCCACTTGGTGCATGCTATTTCTTTGTCCTTGTTTGACAGATTTCCACGGGTATTCGGGTTCGCTGATTCCAAATCTGGCGCTAAAAAAGTCGAATTATCCATCCACGTGGTGAACTAGATGGGATCAAACCTGCGCATCATTCCGGGTCATAAAACACGAACTATGTCCACCGCGTCATCGAGTCCAAATTATCAAAACCAAACGGCTTTCACCCATCCTTTAAACATTTTTGTACCCATAAAAATAATGTCGACCTTTTGCATCATAGTATGCGTGCAGTGTCCCAAGTAAGCTTCACTGTCTACTCTACCAGGTCTAATCAGGGCACTGTCCAGTCGTCTTTGTGGTTAGTGGTCATAAATAGAATCCTTCCTTCACAACTGGCCACTCCATCAAGTGCATTTAGCATTCCTGACAAAGTCACGCTGCTGAAAGATAATAAATTTAGCACTTTTTTATATTTTCGCACCCCCCGAAGCACTTGTTCAGCTGGTCCCTTTTTTGAAGTAACGAGTGTTCAATAAGTTCCTGGACACAATTCAAGGCATACCTTAGAACTTAAAATTTGATGCGCTTTTCCTAATCTTTCGAATGATTAATAAACAGTGAACAAGCCACAACAATAAATAAAGGAATGGACAGAAAAATAATTATGGGAAAAGATTTCGAGATGTTGACGAACATTTTCATCACTTTAACTGGTCAAACGTCTAAAACATCTTAGCGCAGGGCTCGTAACTCAAAATTTCGAAAAAAGGACATTTTGACAATTGTTCGTCAAAAAGTGCTATTTCATCCAGTGCTTATTGCCATTTTAAAGTGAAAAAAAGATTTTGACTTAAAACTAGGGTTGTGAAACCAGCATATGCTCGAGCAGATTGGTGAATTTCGAGCATGTGCTTAGTCAACAGCCGACCCTTGTAATAGAATCCACATCAACTGTACAGTTAAATGTACGGCCAAAGTTAATGGTTAGAATTTGTCGAGCATTTGCTTGAATATGCTCGACAAAAACGCAAATGCTCGAGCATATGCTCCAAATCAATCTGCTCGAGCATTTTCACAACTCTGCTACAAACTTCAAAAATAAAAAAGATTTGGGGTTCTAAAAAACAAATCTTATTAAAAAAGACACATACGAGCCCTGTATTAGCGCCATTTTGTAGCGCAATTCCAGAGTTACAAAACCCATGTTACAAAATGAATTTTAAAAATTTGAGTACTGAGATATGGCTTTTCGCAAAAAAAAATTTCATAAACAACCGAAAATCTTAGAATTTGAAAAAGCTTGGATTTTAGCCGTTTTTACAAAATTTTATTAAAAATTTAGTAGACTTTCAACCAGTTAAACTGAAAAAATGTTTGTCAACTTCTTAAAATTCTTTTCCTGAAATTATCTTTCTGTCAAGCCTCGTTATAACATACCCCTTGAGGACCGACCCTAAGGGTATGTTATAACGAGGATATGTTATATCGGGGTATGTTATATAGAGGTTCCACTGTATAGCATTCAAAATATTAGGAAGAGTGTAACAAAACTGTGTTAGCAAAATTTTGTAATTTCACCATTTCAACGGCTAATATAGGCCTCAAAGTTTGTCCGCAAACTTGTTGAACGCCTGTCAGTATTGCAAATACTACTTCGAGCAACAGTAGTCTTTAAAATACTACTTTCGTAGTTAGGATTAGGTTTAGGCAAGGGTCGGCCAACTTACCGTAAATGTTCTAATAAAGCCCCCTTCCTAATAGAGCCCCCCTCTCGACTTTGAGGGTCTGTATGTCAAATCAGAGACAACATTTTGCAAAGCCATTTTTCGCATTTGCTTAACTCCCACGAGCTCTACTGAATCTGCTTTTCAGGTTTTTGATTTTCATCCAAAAATATCGAGATCCACCCTAAATTTTTCCGATTTTTAGGGGATCGAAAAATAGAGCCCCGGGGGCTCTATTAGAACATTTACGGTATATAAAGACGGACTCAAACATGTTTTTTGCATTCTTTGGAATTAGGCATGGACTCGAAAATCAGGACGGACTCGAAAGTGTTTCTTTGACTGCAAGAAAGTGCGAAAACATATTTGCAAATTTACAAAAAAATAATACTTCAAACTTTTATTGTCATCGAAATAATCGGTTTCATTTGAAATTGCGTCTTCCTTTCTTGGAGCCTTCTTTTCGCACTTTACATCCTTGTCTCGCTTAGCAAAAGCAACATCTATATCTTCTAGCAAAATGAAGCCCTAAATTAAAGGTTTTTTTCATTTGAAAAAATATGATTTTTTAAATTTTAACCCTATGACGACCAACTTAAAATTGTCAGCTCTGATCATATCAACCACATTGGGGGGTTTTTTTTTAATTTAAAGTAAAATTTTGATGGCCAGAGACGCCAGGCCAATGTGTTAGATCCCTTTTTTATAAGGTTCGGGCTTAAAAAAAACTGTTTTTTTATATGAGGACCTATAGATGGTGGGGAGATGATACGGCGGCGGAAAATCGGGCAGCGAGCGATTGCGCAAATTCAGATTGCGCATGTTAAAATTGTGCAAAAATCATTGGCGTTATTCGGCAAATATATCCAAGCAAACTTAAAATATGACCAAAAGTGTCTCTGAATATTTAATTTGAAAGTTAGCTTAGTCTATCCTCGGCTAACTTTTCAAATTCAATATTTGGAGACACTTTTGGTCATATTTTAAGTTTGCTGAAGCCAAAAATACTTTTCAAACTATCAAAATGTTCCTAACAATCTAGGCTACACACCTAGTTAAACATAATCTCAATCAGCTCAAACCTGTAAGATAAATTCTATTTTTAGCCTACAGGTTCCAAAAATATCCGCAGCTGCGGATATTTTTTTGCATTCAGTGCTAGCTCCGATTACCGATGAGCGATTCAGATGGTTAGAATAAAATCTGAAGATAAAACTTGTCTGTTTTCGTTTGCAAAGAACTGCTTTTCAAAAAGTAGACTGAACTCCGAGATATTTCACTTTTAGCCACGGAAGTTGTTACTACTATTGTTACTACGGCCCCAGATTTGTGTCTAACATGGTCGAATTGCTTATAAAAGTGCTCCTTAAAGGGGCATGTTCGTGCGTGATGAAACACAATTTTTAAAATAGAAAAGGCGCGAACCAGGCGTGCCAGAGATTTGAAAAAGATTTAAAATTTGTATATGAATTTTGAATTTTGTCAAACCCAGCAATTGTGGGGTTTGACGCCGTCTAAAGCCACTGAAAGTCAGTTTTTAGGAGGTTTACTAAAATAAAATCCAAGTTATATACATGAACACCTTCAAATCCAACCTCGAACTCTAGCTCTAAATCTAGGTATATGAACACCCTCGAGTTAGAGTTAGAGTTTGGGTTCGAGTTAGAGTTAGAGTTTGAGTTCGAGTTAGAGTTAAAGTTAGGTCAGAGGTGTTCACGTAACCAAAATCCCGAACTCTAACTCTAACTCTTAGCGAAATTAAAAAATGAAAAAAACTGAATTTTATTATTGTTTTTATTTTTTCAAAGAGTCTATATGTCAACACTTTTATTTTTGAATTTTCGGTCCTACAGCTCTTGAACTGCGCCACAACATCGCGTTAAAATTTTAGTACTGCTAAACGAAAAGTTGAAATCTTAAAAATAACAAGCCTAAAAATTCTAAAAAATAACTAAAAAAGTCAAGAGGGGAACCAAGACGTAAAACCTTCTTCGTTGGATAGGGCAAAAAACCCCAATATTTTGCAGAACAAACACAGTCGTCTGAACGAATTTCACAAAGGCGCACACAAGACCTAGAATAAAAATATACTTGTGAAGAAAAAAGTTGTTCTGAAGTTACTAATTGTGCCCTGTTTAAAAGATAAAGAAAAAACAATAATAGTAGGTAGAGAAAGAGAGAGGAAGCCGATCATTCAAATATTAAACAAAGAACTTGGGCACTACAAAAGTTATCAAAAATTACAGTAGCAATCAAACTTTCAATGAGAAGATTATGTCTTTGCTCTGCAAAAAGATAGAGTGACCATGGCATTTAAAAAAAAGAACAAGCTAAAAAAATGCCCCCTAAAGGTCAATGAGGCCCAGTATTTGGCATGTGTCTGTCTGTCGACATTTTTGGGTTCAATCCAATTTTTTGCCGTCGTTTGCAAACTAATGTCGGATATCTCTGTGGAACCCTCAAGTAAAACATCTTACGCCTCTTTCAAACACAAAAAGCGGATAATTAATATTTCTTCAAAAAAACATTCTGCCTCCAAATCGGAGATGGTGGATATTAGCCTGGATTTTTGAGTGGGTGTTCGTGCTCAAGCCCAATTTTCGGCCAGTTTTTGTAAACTAATTTAAAATATCTGCCTTGAAACCTTGGATCGATTTACAGCTATCATGTGTACGAACATGGTGGTGGCGACGATAAGCGCCTGTTGACCCTCGTACAGAATATTAAAATATAGAACATTCTGGGCTCACTAGCCCAACTTATGCAAAGTGTTTTTTTACGAAGGCGATATCTACCATTTTGTGGAGCAGATCAAGAGCTACAAAACATATTATATCTAGACTGTGTTGACTGTTTTTCAGAATTGTTAAAAAAACAAAATTTGAAAAAAGTCCTTTACAATTTTTTGATAAAAAGAACAAATCTTTTGTGATTGTGATAAGCCTACTACAAAGTTAGATGAAACCAGATGTCTTTGCTGTCATTCTTGTTGTTATGACCTGCGGTTTATTCTCTTTCTGTTCCTTTTATCAGCTATCGCTTAATCCTTCACTTCGGTCTAAGGTATCTCTTCTCTTTTGTTCCTTGTTTCAGCCTACCGTTTAAATTATTTGACTTGGCAGGGCAGCATCAGCATTTCTATCTTCGACGAGAATTTTCATTTGTAGTGCTACCGAGTTACAACATTGGCGTAGTGGATATGAAAAATATTGGACTCTCAGATGGCTCAATTGGTGACCTTGAGAGTGGTGGTGGCAATGCTCTCCTTGCTGCATATGCTTTTATCCATTCTGTCCCTTTCGTCCATACCTTCTCTGCCTCGACTGCCTAAAAAAATGCAGTCGACCCTTGAAAACCGTGCACACCCTAAAAGTTCATTCCGGCACTTTTTTATGCCAGTTTTTTGAGATCTTTTGCCAAACCTGTTCCGTCATTCTAGTTCCGAAAATTGTAAGGATTCAGATTCTGAACATGACTACAGTTTTGACTATTAAGACCAGCGACGCTCTAAAAACCGTCACCCTTTTTTTAGTAGGAATGATGGCTTATTCAGAGGCGCGGGTCTTAGTGGCACAAGTTTCGTTTTGTCAAAGATTGACCGGTAAAGTTTTAATCCGAACTGACGGATGAAGTATGCCAATACATCTCGAAAACTGAGCTAAAAGTGTCGAACCCGAGATGGAGACGAACTTGAGTGGGTGGCGGGTCATTTAAATTCGACTGTACTAATTTTGAATCTAATTTTTGCTTCTTTCAGTTTATTTGAAGCCCAGCATCGCCGCAGATCCATAGTGCTGGTGGAAGAGTTGCGTGAAAAGCTTTCCAGGACAGTTGCCATCTTTATTGCAGTCAAATTTCTGATTCTCAGGTGTGTTTTCTATGTTTCCTGCCTTTATTCTCCAACCAAAACTGTTGAACTTTTACAAAAAAAATCTATTAAAATTCACTTTTAAATTTTTAATTTTTATTCACTAACAAACCGATTGCGGACAAAGAAATTTATCAAGCATAAAGTTATGTCCAAGAACTTCAGCATGGCCTAATTTTTGTTTTGGCTGAACAATGAGCCAGACATTGCTGGAAATGACATATTCCTGCAGTGTGCAAGATTTATTCAATTTTTTTTAAAGTTTTATGCCACAAAAATGACAAATATAAAGTACAATGCTAAAGTTTTGTAAAAATAACAAAAAAACAACGAAAACTTTAATTCAAAGAAAAAAGTAAATCATTGAAAGATGACAGCAAATCTCAATTTATTAGGAATGTTTTAGCAGTTATTTAAAGAATATTCATTAGCCCATTTCATTTCTAGAAGAAGTAGGGTTGTCGAGTCGAGGCCTCGATTTTAAATTTTGAGTCAAAAGCTGGAAAAATTTCGAGTTTCAAGTCGAGTCTCTAGGTCTCGAAAAAAATTCGAGTTCTTCTTTCGAATTTCCAGGCCTCGGTTTCAAGTTTTGGGCTCGAAAAGTCGAAAAATTTAGAATGTCCGAGTTTTGGTTCGAGTCGACGCTTCGAAAATTTTGGAGTCTATTCGAGTCCTCGAGTCGAGGCCTAGACAACCCTAAAAAGAACCGGAATAAAGTTGGTATTGACGCTAGCCAAAAAAAATAATAGCCAGCTCAAAGTAGGGAGAAAAAGTCATTTTCAGATAATTCTCGAAAGAATCCGTAAACCTTTTAGTGGGTAGGTATCAACAAGTTTCTAACCAAAAAAATTCATTGTTTTATTTTACGAATCCTAGGTTATTTTTTAAAATTCGAGGTCCTTTTTAGAAACTTCATGTAGTTTTCATAAAACTGAAGAATAAATTAATTGCAACCCATTTATAAAAAACCGTTGTATCATATATGGTTAACAATCCTAGAAACGTTAGGTAACAGTTTTGCAGAAACCTGCCTACCGTATTTCCTCTAAAAAGGCACATGCTCCAATAACGCCCCATGCTCTAATAAGGCGACATACTAGGGGGTAGGTTGAAAATAAGGCCTTATGGGCCTTATTAGAGGAAATACAGTAAAGCCCTGAATGGGCAAGTGTGCACTTTATGCTTTTTTAGTTTTCACAATTTTGAATATTTGATTTCTCCTATAAGAAAAGATAGCGTGCTAAAAACTGTTGGTTTCGCGTATTCCATAAACGATATTTTTGAAATATTATGATTTTGTGTAGCCCTAAATAAGTAGGTGTGCACTATGAGTTTTTTCTATAATTTTTTAAATTTCGATTACCGAATTTCCTCTAAGAAGACCCATGGGGCCTTATTTTTCAACCTTCCTCTAGCATGTGGCCTTATTAAATCATGTGGTTATTGGAGCACGGGACCCTTTTTGGAGGAAAAACAGCAGGCAGGTTTCTGCAAAACTGTTACCTAACGTTTCTAGGATTGTTAATCATATATGATAAAGCGGTTTTTATGAATAAGTTGCAATTTATTTATTCAATTATATGAAGTTTCTGTAAATGACCTCGAATTTAAAAAAATAACATGAGATCCCAAAAATAAAACAATAAATTTTTTTGGTTAGAAACTTGTTGATACCTACCCACCAAAAGGTTTACGCATTCTTTCGAGAATTACCTCGAAATGACTTTTTCTCCCTACTTTGGTGGCTGTAACATTTTCTGGGTAGCTTAACCTTTTTACTGAATTCAACTCACCAGCAGTTAGATCCTTATTCAGACCAGCAGTCGCCAAGAAGGCACTACATCCTGTTCGTTCCACATCACATTTTGACCTGTAATTAGAATGCCGGTGGCCTCAATGGAGTGGTAGAGCACCACCATGAAGATCAGGAAGGCATCACAAAGGCACAACGCATACAATGCTGTAATAAAGAATTATTGAAGTGTTTTATCTCGAGACTTTTACGCAGCATGTAGCCCTGTATCAGAAAGTAGTTTTGTAGATTTAGTTAGCGAAATTCGGAGAGAAAAAATTTCAGGATTAAGTATCCGGCTTAATATGCACTGGAGTAGACCCGGAAAAAATTTGCCTTGGTCCCCTGTTGTTTTTTTCTGAAATGTTTTTTTATTGTGTTTGTCTTCAGTCAGCTTTTTTCGTATTCTATTAAAAATCAAGTTTTCCACGATGTCATTCACTGACAACGATAGGCTAACGTGCAAAGCTCATATAAACAATCAATAAATATAGATAATGATCAAAACATAAAACAAATTTTGCAACCCGTCATGTTTCATGGTTTAATTTCTTCATAATAACTTCAACTCGCGATCGTGGGTTGCTTTGCCTTGTACACATCATTTACTGTAGGCTTCAATCTTTTAGAAAGCCTGTAGGTGCAGTTGTGCAGCCAGGGCATACTGATAGTTATATTAGCTTCTTAACCACTAAATACTAGGTTGATTGGCGCCTTACAGCGCCTTCTCACAAAAGCAGCATGTTGATTGTCGTAACAACCACGAAAATGAATTCCGCCACAGAGACATTCGGAAATACACAGAGACATGCATTTTACAGAGACATTCCGGTTAAATCAGTCACCATTCATCTGGTTGGAATAACCTTTCAGTAGTTGGGGTGCTCTTCAGATGCTGAGATACCCTCGAGAAGGGTTGCTTTTCTTAAGTAGTTGGTTACAATCCGATTAGTAAGGGTATTGATTAAGTAGTCAGGGTGCTAACCTTATGGTTGGGATGCCTTCAAAGTGGTTAAACTCATCTGCTGCATGAGGCACTCCCCTAAAATTGGGGATGACGCTCCTATCCTACTTGATAAGTTCCTTGAACTCCGCACTCTCCTAGTATGCCTACCCATGGGCGTAGCCAGGGGGGCTGAGAGGGGGGGGGGCTATAGCCCCCGTCAGATTTTTCGAAAAAAATTGTTAACTAAAAACACTATAAAACTCGAAAACGGTGGAGAGAGAATGGCCTCTCGGGGCTTCAGCCCCCCGTCAGATTTTTCTGGCTACGCCCCTCCTCGCACCTCTACTCACTCTACTTGCACCGCTTACAACCCTCTTGTCACCCTTACGCTGCTCCCGGCGGACCTACCCACCCTGCCGGCACTCCCACTTAATCCCCTGTAACTACTATCCAACCTCCTGCCACCTCTACCCACTCTAATGGCACTCCTAGCAACTATCCTAGCATAGCTAACCATTCTCCTGGCGCTCTTACAGACTCCCCTGACACCTCTATCCACTCTCCTGGCACACCTACCTATTTTACTAGTAGTAAGTGGCATATTTTACCCGATTACCCGGCATCTTTGTCCATACTCTGCCCCGAATTCCACAGCCAAAATGCAGGGACAAAACGGCGCATCCAAAATGGCCTGGGAAAAACGGCTCAGTCTCAATGTTCAAAAATTTTGTTTCGAGGCGTGCTATATGATTTTTTTTTTCTATAAACAGCTAAAGTAGGGTTGCCAGACGTCCCTATTTATAAGATTTGTCCATATTTTGAGACTCCAAATCTTATTATTTTTTGAATTTTTTTGTCAAAATCTTTTTTTAGCATCAAAAGAGCAATAGGCACTAGATAAAATTGCATATTTTTGGCAAAATACCCTAAAATGTCATTTTTTTGATCAATTGTCATTATTAAAAAAAATCTGGCAGCCCTGAGCTAAAGGTTGAATTGTTGAACATGGCGCCTTTTTGTCGTTAATCTGAGCCTTTTTTTAATTTCAAATTCTTTACCGTATGTTAACATAACTTTATTCAGAGTTTAACACCATTGTGTAGCCCTGAATATCAGCTTTTTAATAAGCCATAACATTTTGCTGAATAATCGCAATAATTATGAGATTTACGCATTTGGATGGGCGAACCTCATCCAAAAACTTGCTTTCTTGTGATACGTAAAATTTTAAATTTTTGAAATAATACACCTAAGTGTCATAGCTCTTTAGAAAGCTGAGATGCACAGCTACACGTTAATTAACTACACGTTAATAAATAAGTAGAAAATTCAAATTAAAAAAATATTTTAATTTTTTACGACAAAAAGTCGCCAATTTACCACAAGAGGCGCCAGAACTTTTACCCATCCAGCAGCTAAAAAACCGACCTTATCAAACCTGCATCCGTTTGACCCTCAACTTCCTCTGGTTCAAAGCAGAGAATCACTCGCCAAAAGTTAAGAAAATTGCATGAAACATTGTGCAATTCATGTCCATCATGCGTACCTTGCAGCCCAACAGACTTTTTTAACTGTGTATTTCTGCAAATAATTCGTTATTGAAGTAACCTCAATTATTTTTAGGAAACCTGCAATAAAGTGATGGAAGACACCTTTTCTTGCAACATGATTTTTATTGTGCAGTGCATTTTTTCACACAATAAAGCATTTGTTGAACAGATTGACCACTTAGTGCAGCTTTTGCTTCAAAATCTAACCTTCCCAGAAGAATACAGTCAACTCTCGATTTAGTGTAACACTCGATATAGTGTATGTTTTACAGTCCCTGGGTATAGCACTAAATCCAGAGGTGAATGTATATATTGGGTTGCTATAGTAGAAGGCTAGCAATTCAGCTTTCAGCTTGAACTTCGACTTTTTTCTCGATTCGAGCCTCAAGCTGAGCCGTTGGAAATTTTGAGGGCTCGACAACTCTGGATACATACCCAGCGTGAATCATGTTCTAAGAACATTGTGCCAAACAAATAATATTTTTCAATAAAAAAGCCTTGTTCTATTTGCTGCTTCTAATAAAAAAAATTGACGACTTTAAACGACTTATAAAAATATTTAATTTGATCGGCCAATTCACCGTTTTAGAAATTTTTTAATTTCACAAAACTTATGTAGTTTTTGCATAAATAGTTAAATATCAAGGCATTACCACGATATAATAAATATCTTCAGGAGCATATAAAATGTTGTGGATCTCCTCTTCCGACAAATTGTCCCAGTTGTTGTGGTTGGAAATTTTGGTGTTGGTGGTGATGGAATCAAATATGCCAGCTGGGCGATTATTGGTGTAGATTTCTTGTTCTCGTTGGGATGAGTACAAGAATTTTTTAGAAAACTCCTTTTCATCGTAGCTGAATATTTCATAGGAGTAAGGTAGGTCCCAGTAGTTGCAAATCCTTTTGAAGGTTTGCTCTTTAGCTTCAGTGAGAAGTTCGTAGGAGGTGACAAGTGGTTTCACCAACCCTGTGTTCCACGCCAACTCGAACTGAGAGTAGATGGTGTGATAGACTGTGAAGAAAGCATCGAGATTATTCCACTGCTGCTGCTTCCATGAAGAAAAGGTAGCTAGTGGATGCCTCACAAGGAAAACCCTGCGCACATCCGTAACGTCTCTCAAGATGGGCAGTCGCACTCACTGAAGACAGTTGAAGGAAGGAGGTCATTGCCATACTCTTCTTTTATAATGAGTGCCTTAAAACTTAAAAGGCGGTTTGTACCAATGCAAGCGTTTTGTTCAGAATTTCACGCTGAACAAGATAAAAGGAAAAAATACTTTGAAAAAGTACCACCTCCTCGGTAGTTTCACCTGGATAACGTCTATTGAATATCGTAACGGTAAATACCGGGTATTTACCCATTGGTCGAACCTACGAGCAATTCCATCGAGATTAAATTAATTCAGTTCGAAAGTAAGGAAAAAATGTTTCAATTATTCCTCGTACGCTGGCCTACGCTAAGCCTGAGTTGAAAAACAACAGGAGGATAATTCAACAGGAGGACAAATTGAGGCCATTTAACGTTAAGAAGGGCTCAAAAGTGTGTCTTGAATTACAAAAAACGTTGAAATACAGAACGCCACAAAAGGAGCGAATTTGAAATGACTCCGAAAAAGCATAAATTCCAACGAATTTGTTGATTTTTGGACTACTTTTTTCCAGGACTTTCTGTCTTGTTTTGGTATCAAAATGATGTGCATTTTCTGAGGTTCCTGTTACAATCAAGTACTGAAAAATAAAGGGTGATATCAACAATTTTTCGAACGAAATTTTGTATTTTATGAATTTTATGAAAAATGGTGATACAGTAGCAGTGTTTTCAAAACTCATCCTCAACTTTTAGCCTTAACTTTTTAACATCGCCTGTAAATGCCATTTTTTATTTTTTTTGAAGGTCTGTTTGATATGTTTTGTTTAGCATTAAAAGTTGAGGATAGGGGATAGAGAAAAAAATTCAGCCCCGTTTTCTGCCAAAAAAATCGAAAAAAAAACCGTCCGAAGTTGAAAATTTGCTAAACTCGACCGGTTGAGTTTAGGAATGGGAATTTTACCTTCAGGCAGTTTTTTATCGATTTTTTTGGCGGAAAACGGGCTGAATTTTTTTCTCTATCCCCTATCCTTAACTTTTAATGCTAAACAAAACATATCAAACAGATTTTCAAAAAAAATAAAAAATGGCATTTACAGGCGATGTTAAAAAAGTTGAGGCTAAAAGTTGAGAA
The DNA here is from genome assembly GCA_004194705.1 of Ditylenchus dipsaci. Classification (NCBI taxonomy): domain Eukaryota; kingdom Metazoa; phylum Nematoda; class Chromadorea; order Rhabditida; family Anguinidae; genus Ditylenchus; species Ditylenchus dipsaci. The sequence continues at coordinate 183,955 of SADC01000029.1, read as the reverse complement.
TGAGTTTTGAAAACACTGTACAGTAGCGTCCAAAAAAACCGGACACTCCTTTTTTTACTAATTTTTTTTAAATCGCGACAATTAATAATTATTTTGATACTTTGAATCTGAGTCCATTTCACACTTTTGAAGCATTTTTTCTTCTCTTTCTTATGGTGCATACGTTTCACTGTAGTTGCCCATTGCTATTGTTAAAAAAACTCCATTTATTTAACTAGACTACTTTTTCGTGCGTCCATAAAAAACCGGACACGAATGTTAATGGTGCATAATCAAACAAATATACAAGGTAACATGATCAAAACATTTTATTCTAACAAATAACATCTAATACTTTGTCGCAAAACCGTTGGCTTTGATAAGAGCCGCACACTACTTGACATTGAGTCAACAAGTTTAATAATGATTCAGAGGGGTTTTTTTCCGTTCTTGAACGATTGCTGCCAATGAATCTGCTTCTTTCTTGAATTTCTGGCCTTGAACACGACGCGACAATTCTTTCCAGAGATGTTTTATAGGATTTAGATCCGGAGATTTCGCTGGCCATGGCAAGACGACGACATTGTTCTCCTTAAACCAACCCGATGTCTTCTTTTTCTTATTGCCATTCATCAGGTTTGACATGTGCTTCAGGTCATTGTCTTGCTGGAAAATCCAATCCGGCTACATTTTGTCGACAACATGTGGCAGCATTGTTGATTCAAGGATTCTACGATATTTGACAGCATCCATGATTCCTTCCACGCGGACTACCGGACCAATGCAATCACGAGAGAAGTATCCTAAAATTTCCAATATTTTATATTACAAAATATTCCGAATTACTGACCCCAAACCATGACCGATTTACTATGTTTTACTGTTGGCACTTAATCACGTACATTGCAACGCTTTCCTGGCGGTCGACGAACATAGCGAATACCATTCGATGAAAAGACATTGAATTTTGATTCGTCACTCCATAATATTTTTGCCCAATCCGATGAGGTCCATTCAAGATGTTTTTGGCAAACTTCAACCGGGCCTTCTGATTCTTCTTGGAGATTAACGGCTTCTTGCAAGCCTGCGAGCGAACAAATTTGCTTCTTCCAGAATTCGACTTGCTGTCTGACGACTGATTTCCACCCCGAATTGCTGATTTTCTTCTATGGCGATATCCACTGCGGTCTTTTTCGGACCAGATTTAGAACTTCGTTGCAGGCTTCTTCTTTGTCTTCCCGATGTCTTCCTTGGTCTTCCACTTCCCTGAAACCTTGCAACGCTATTGGTCTGTTTTAACTTTTTGTAAAGATCTCTGACAGTCGATTTCCCAACGTCAAATTGAGCTGCGATTTCACGAATTGACTTCCTCCATCCAACCATCGAACAATTACTTTTTAGCATCATCGCTGAGCTGTTTCTTCGTGGTCATCTAAAAACATAAGCAAAATAAATTATAGACAAAAGTTATGAAAAAATGCAATAATAACAAAAGAAATATGTAAACATGTTCGTGTCCGGTTTTCTTTGGACGCACGAAAAAGTAGTCTAGTTAAATAAATGGAGTTTTTTAACAATAGCAATGGCAACTACAGTGAAACGTATGCCCATAAGAAAGAGGAGAAAAAATGCTTCAAACTGTGAAATGGACTCAGATTCAAAGTATCAAAATAATTATTAATTGTCGCGATTAAAAAAAAATTAGTAAAAAAAGAAGTGTGCGGTTTTTTTGGACGCTACTGTATTTTGCATGTTATACGGCCACCTACCTGACTGATTTCGTATCTATTCGAAAGCTTGTTAATTCTGAACCAAATAAGTGTTTAATGAAATCGCTCTCGTATGAAAAAAAAATCAAATAAGTGAAAAAACCGTGAACTCTCCGTTCATACAATCGATCCCTGAAACAAACCGCTAGTAGCACTTTTCCAGAAATTTTTTTTCTCCTATCTTGTTCAGCATGAAATTCTGAACAAAACGCTCGCATCGGTACAAACCGACTTTTGAGTGTTAAATAACGAAAATTAAAGAATAAAAACTCAAACTTAAAAAATGGTCAACAGTTTTGGGCAAAAGTAAAACTGCAAACAAATCTGAAAATCTCTGCGACAAAGATCATGGCTCTATACCAGAACTAGGTGTTTTTTTTGACTTGATCTAACTGTTGTTTTTTCATTGCGACTTTTTTTGGCTCAGGCATGGAAGCTTTTCGATCAGAATTAAAAATGAAAAAAAAACAATGAAAGTAAGTTGCAGATAAAAAATAATAATAATAATATTTTGGCACTTATTTGGTTGGGGGCCGCATTTTTAAATTCTTCGTAAATCATGTTCAAACAACTCCTAAGTAATTGTTATATGCTAAAAACGATGAAAACAATATTTTTGACATTTTTTCACACAAAAAAGATTTTCTGAAAATTTTTTTTGACCAAAAGTCGACTTTTTGGATTGGTCCCTCATGGCAATCTAACCGGAAAAGATGCCTGGATAGCCCAAAAAGATGAAATTTAAACAAAGTTTTGTTAACACCGAAGGGGCGCAGGGGATTGGTAGGTTAGAGATACGCGGACTCACTTTTCTTAGACATGATTCCGAGCAATGATTGAACCGAGACATGATTCCGACTTTTGATCATAAAATGCATAAAGAAGATCTTTTACCCAGTTCCAGGGACCGAAACCGGGTAGAATACCTTAATACAAGGTAATTTACCTTGGTCCCCCAAGGCAAAAAGCAAATTTTGGATAATTTTTTTTACAAAAAAAAAACGATTTTTTATATGAAAAAGTGTCAAAAAAACAGCTTTTTGATTGTTTAAAGAAAATTTCAAACATTATTTACAAAAAATTGAAAAATGCGGCCCCTGATTGAATAAGTTCCAAAATTTTCATTTTTCTGAAATTTTTTGGACCACCCTGTCTTTTTTTTGACATAAAACGCTTTCCTGCCAAATCGGATTCACTCAAGGAGAGGATTTTTCGGCAACCGAAAAAAAGGGTTCAAATCCGCGATCTAATGGAATTATTTTCACATTCATTTTCTACAAACTCAGGTTCAGACTTTATTTTTCACGAGGACTATAAAAACGCTATTTTTATTTTAGTTAAAAATTAAAGTTTTTCTTTAGGCTGAAAATTTATTAGATTATTTTGAAAAAATTGATCTCTGTGTTAGCGAGTTTGAACCCAACACTTGAAATATTCGATATAAAAAGAATTCAGGTTAGATGGTAAAAACTTAGTTTGCTAATTGACAAAAGTGAGCATTTAAAAGACAACAATAATATTTGGTAACTACATATATCTCGCATCTGCCTGTATTTGCAGCATTTTTATGTCCGTGACTATTTCTCTTTTTGTTACAAATCAATATGTTCAGCTAGACTTTTTTATGCAGCCATTGATTACATTACATTTTTGTGTAGAAAATAGTTAGAAAACAGAATTTTTATTGTTTAAAGTGACTAAGCTCCATTATACTGATTCGCCCGAATAGTGATTGAAAATATTATTTCAACGTTTTATCACTTAAAACGTGCAGAAAACATAGTTTCAGCAAAAAAAAATTTTGGTTAAAAATGACCGAAATTATTTGTTGGTCTTTAAAGACCAATAAAGATAGGGTTTGAGCATACAGTGCGTTTCATAATTTTACAGGCACCCCTTTTTTAGGTGTTTAAAGACATTTTTTAAAGAAAATAAGAAACGGACGGTTGAAGTTAAGTAAGTAAAAACCCCTCTTTTTGCCTTATTTTTAGCCTGTTTTGTCTTGTCGAAATTCAACCGTCCGTTTCTCAGCCCTGTATTTTTATAAAACAACAGTCAACATGTCATTATGTAGAGAAATCAAAGAGCTTTTGAATCATGCAATGGATTTTATCTTTTCATCGACAAGTATTGAGAAAAGCTATTATTTATGTGGCCAAACAGTCATTTTCCTTAGATTTTTCTTTATTTTGACTAGAAATCGACGCTTTTATGTTGATGGTCATAACTTTTCCTAGAATAATCAAAAAATAAGTTTGACCTACCTAATTGTAGCTAAGGAAGAGGGCTTACAAAAAGACAGTAAAAATTAAGAATACACAAGAATCATGTTATGAATACAGCTTTTACTCTAACTGCCTGTAAAATTATGAAACGGTGGTAATTTGAATTTTCGGTCATATTTTTTTCATAACCCAACATCCCCAATATTTTTGCATAATTACTAGGTTATCGACTATGCTTGTGCTTTCTGTAAAGACAGATTTTTATTTTCTTTAAAAATGTCTCTAAACACCTAAAAAGGGGTGCCTGTAAATTATGAAACGCACTGTAGTTTTGTTAACTTGGGCCTACTGCATAAAAAATTCTAGCATGCATACTTTTTTATGAATCCACAGTTACTTTCGAGTGATTTGTGTCTAAGGTATGTGGGTGTGCGCATCTCAACCCCAAGCCCCAAGCCCCTGCGCCCCCGAAGGGGGCGCAGGGTGCTTGAGAGTTAGATTACTAACAAGGGCTTTCAAACCGCCGAGGGGCACAGGGGGCTTGGAGTTGAGATGCGCACACCCAAATAGCTTAGGCATGATTCCAAGCGAGACTCTTCATCAAAATGCATATAGACGCTTTTTTGCCTTGCTTCAGTGACAAAAACAAGGTAAAATGAACAAGACCAGGTGTCCAGTTACCCTCTGCAGGTGTTTTGCCTTGGTCCTCCAAAGAAAAAAGTCAAAATTTTTGAAATTTTTTGTGCAAATGCCTTTTTGCGCCCTAAAAAATGTTTTCTGCACGTTTTAAGTGCTAAAACGTTGAAAACTACTCTTTAGGCGAGTTGGTATAATAAGTCCAGCCTTTAAAGCATGTACAAAATACTTAGGAGTCACTTAACTCACATTACGAAATATTTTAAAATGCTCCTACTCAGACGCTCCGATGATCAACAATTTTCGAAACAAAAGTCGTTTGCAAGCCCTTGTTAGTAATGGACAGGCCCTGAGATTTTATTTAACAATGATTATCAAAAGTATGTTATTCTGTTTGCGACTAATAAATAAGCTTGAAATTTATTTATTTTTACAATAGCAAAAAGAAGTAATTACAAAAAGACAAGTGGACACTCAGTTTGAAAAAGAAAAAAATTCAGATACCCGTATAAAGCTTTGACAAAAAATATAAGTGAGAAAAAAACTGCTGAGAACTTTAGAATATTACAATAGTTTAGACATTTTTAAACTTGATCCATATTAGCAGGGCTTCGAATCGTCCTTTTTAAAAATACCGTATTTCCTCTAAAATAGCCCTCCTTCCAAAATAGCCCCCCCCCTCTACTTTGAGGGTCTTTATCTCGGAGCAGAGTAAATATTTTGCAAAGCTGTTTGATACGTTTTCTTAACTCCCACGAGCTCTACCGATTCCACTTTTTAGATTCTTAATTTTCACCAAAAATCTCGAAATCGAATTCAAATTTTTCTGAAATTGGAGGTTTGAATAAAATAGCCCCGGGGGCTATTTTAGAGGATAAACGGTATTTGTCCTTTTTTTGGCACCCAAATGTTTTTTTTTGGAAAATTTAGTCAAAATCTTTTTTTTCGCTTCAAAATGGCAACAAGCACTGGATACAATAACCTTTTCACTTCAAAAACAGTCAAAATGTCCTTTTTTTAACCAAATGCCCTTTTTTAAAAATCTTCATTCGAAGCTCTGCATATTAGCCATTAGGCAAAAAGTTGAAAAACTTTTTTCAATACCAATAATATGTAGACATTAACCACAAGTCGTGGTCTAGTGATCATGTGGACAATTGGTTTAGCTGCTGCTGTAGCCACTTTTAATCCTACTGACTCGACAGTTCGAATCAGCTGGAGGGCGTACCCAATTCTTTCTCCAATAAATTAGCCGAATATTTTAATTTTGAGCTTTTGCAGGAGTGTCATTGAATGCAGGCGCCAGCTCGACCACTGGACGGGTTTTGCATAGAGTGAGTGGAGAGGGTGGATTGCTCAAATGTCGAGTCGAGTACAGACCATTAGAGCTGGGGATTTCGCGCGATTGCCTAAAAATGTGGCACTTTTTCAAAGTATCAGTGAAATAGAAGCAGTCAGTCACTTACCTAGACTAAAAGAATTTGGATTTGAGCAAGGAGTTCCATTTTGATGTGGGCTTTGACCTGGGCTCTGCCTCTTTTCATCAGTCTGTCTCGCAAACGCATCTCAAACCAACCAGTCTTGCCTGAAAAAAGAATATTTTTTAGAGTGGGAGGAAATTAATTTCGTTGTATTTACCGAAATAAGCCAGTGAATTGGTGCAGCGTTGAGAACCACACCGAAATCAGAGATGCGGACCAGGATGGACAGCACTATACCAAAAGATTCAATGCCATAAAAAGTCTCGTAGATGTCAAAGAAGATCGGTAGACTTCTGTAAAATAGATAACTGTATTTTTAGAATAGTTCATGGTATAAAAATGAATTTTTTATAAATTGGGTTGCACTTAATCTATTTGACAATTTCTTAGAAATAACATGAACTTTATAAAAAAAGACCTCAAACCCAAAATCTAAAATTAACAAAAAATAAAATAATTATTTTGGTTAGGAAGTCATTTTTTCGAAAAACTGTCCGCTTTTTTGTGAAAAAATGCCCGTTTGGATTAACATGTTATATTCCTTATGCTTTACACGAGCGTAATTCATGAAGTTCGAACTGCAGTAATTTGTAGTAAATGAACAGTATATTACACGGTGCCATGGCATTTCGTCAAAATTCAGTTCGTCCAAAGTCAGTTCGTCCAAAATATAGTTCGTCCAAAATTCAATTCGTCCAAAGACAATTCGTCCAAAATTCAATTCGTCCAAAAGTCAGTTCGTCCAAAAGTCAGTTCGTCCAAAAGCCAATTCGTCCAAATGCATTTCGTCCAAAATGCAATTCGTCCAAATTTCAACATGATGAAGTCCGGCAGTATCTCTATTGATCCACTTCCACCTGCGTACCGATATGTAGGCACTACCAAATAATATCACCTGACCGTTTCTCCTTAAGTCACCTAAGTACCACGTCTTTTGGACTACGACTTCAACACCCTTTTGATCAAGATTTGATTGAGACATTCATCCGATTATTGTTTTTATTTATGCTTTCATATTTTCGATTCATAGTTTCTATTGGTAAATAAATTGGTTTTAGCAGTTGAAAGCAAGCATGGCTATCGGCAAAAATAAGAAGATGAGCAAGGAGGGATTTAAGAAGAAGGTGGTTGATCCGTTCACCCGGAGGTAATCTTTTCTGCGGCAGGAAGGTTCTCTTATTTATGCTTCTTGCTTTCTTAGGGAGTGGCACGATGTCAAAGCTCCGGCTATGTTCACGAACCGCACCATTGGGAAGACATTCGTCAACAAGTCTCAGGGAACAAGTAAATTGCATTTCCATTTCACCCTTTAATTGATTCGTTCAGAGATCGCCAGTGACTTCCTGAAGGGGCGCATCTATGAGTAAGCCTGAAGCTATCATCTGATCACCAAGTGAAGAAGACCAGGTCCTCTCCGAGACGTCTATATTCGCAAGGTTAAGGTCATCAAGAAGCCGAAGTTCGAAATGGGCAAGCTGATGGAAATGCATGGCGAGACTGCTGGTGCCATCACTTCGGAAATAGCGAGATTACCTATTGTCCAGATGCCTATGAGCCGCCTGTGCAGGCTAGTGTCTAGTATCTCGATGATATTAAATTGTCTGTTTCTCGTTATTTGGCAATAAATTTCGTTGTTTGGTTTTGTGCTTTTAACTGTAAATGACATTCTGTCAATTATATGGGTGTGATGCATGATTTCCCGACAAATAATATTCGAGAAAGGAAGGAGAAAGATATTTTGTATTAGCCAAAACGAGCCCAAACCACCCCAAATATCTTGATCCCGTTCAAATCACCACAAAAAAGTTTAACTATTCTAACTGACTTGTTTAGGGTGTAGTTGGGGTCATTTAAATGATTTTGGTTGGTTCGGGGTGATTTGAGTTTCATTAGAGTGATTTGAAGCGATTTTAGTTCTAGCGATTTTAGTTTAGTTGGTTCAGTCCAAAGTTCTCACTGCGGACCTGTAACCTATTAAGAGACAATTCACCTGAGATCTATTTACCTCGAGTCCAAACCCCATGTCACAGAGATGAAAACCAATGAAAACGGTTTTTGGAGGTTTACTGAAGGGTGGACAATTTTTTGCGAAAAAACGATCGAGCTAATCAAAATCGCACTGTGACGGGATGAATCGCTCAGAATCTGACCACCGAACATTGCAAACTACTGCGAACCGTCCTAAGCAGTGGTTTTAGGATAGCTTCGGATGTTCGGTAGTATTCTGAGCGATTCACCCGATCTCATTGCGATTCTGGTTCGCTATATCTTTTTTCGCAAAAACGACTGTCCCCATTCAGTAAACCCCAAAACCAGATTTATTTTGGCTATGGGCCACTCTGGCACAGGTTTCTGAGCGGTTGAAGTTATGCTGTCATCGTTGAAATGGTTCTCTCGTGAAATTTTGACTTGAAATAAAAATTTGGACGAATTGAATTTTGGACGAACTGCATTTTGGACGAATTGACTTTTGGACGAAATGCATTTTGGACGAATTGACTTTTGGACGAATTGACTTTTGGACGAACTGAATTTTGGACGAATTGTCTTTGGACGAATTGACTTTGGACGAACTGAATTTTGGACGAAATGCCATGGCACCATATTACACGGTTGCTGAAAATGCAGACTCAGTCCCTGTTATAGAGCGGTTTCACAAAACGCGAGCACATTTTCACAAAAAGCTAGCACTTTTTCGCATTTTCGACTAGAACGAAAAAACGCGGACACTTTTTCACATAGCGCGGGCAATTTTCACATAACGCGGGCAATTTTTCACATAACGCGGGCATTTTTCCGTTTTGTTCAAAGAAAACCTTGAACCCAAAATCTAAAATTAAGAAAAATAAAATGATTTTTTCGATTAGGAAGCTGCTTATCTACCTACCCACTATCAGGTTTACTGACTGTTTCGTTCGAATCCCTATGACCACACATTTCAATTTTTTATATTTTTTAGTGGTTGTGTCAAATACCATGTGCTCTAAAGCGAAAGTTATCAATTCATTAATCGGAATCGTTTCTAGAATCTATTTGTTGTTAGTAACTGCCTCAATATAACGATTTAATGCAATAGACTAAAGTTTATGATTTCTTTTTCGATTTCTCGAATCATGGTATTTGATCTCTAGATTCAGAACCGCACAGAGATCCTACTAGAAGTATTTTTCATATTACAATTATTTGAGAAAAAGGCAGTTAAATAACGTTTACATAGCAAAGAAAAGCATGGAACTTTGAAAAATATTGCTTCTGTTTGCCTGAATTTGGGCTCTAACTTAGTTTAAGCAGTTCTGCATCCTCGATCTGATGTTTTACTGTTCTTCCAAGAGCCTTGGATAATTCAGATACCAAATTCACAATAAAATGTAAAAAATAAGTGTGCGGCTATTGGGACTCGAACCAGCAACCTCTAAATGTGTTTGAATTCGAACCAAAATGATATCCATGCGGGACCAGAAACAGAGAAGAAATGCACGCCCACCTCCCACCCCCCCCCTTAACAAAACTGTAGCACTATAGTTTTTCAATTATTCGTTTTCGCAGCATGAAACATCAAAAAAAATTGAATTTATCTTGCACACTACAGGAATATGTCACTTCCGGCAATGTCTGGCTTATTGTTCAGCCAAAACAAAAATTAAGCCATGCTGAAGTTCCTGGATACAAATTTATGCTTGATAGATTTCTTTGTCCGCAATCGGTTTGTTAGTGAATAAATTAAAAATTTAAAAGTGAATTTTTAATAAATTTTTGTTTGTAAAAGTTCAACAGTTTTGGTTGGAGAAAAAGGCAGGAAACAAAGAAAACACACCTGAGAATCAAAAATTTGACTGCAATAAAGATGGCAACTGTCCTGGAAAGCTTTTCACGCAACTCTTCCACCAGCACTATGGATCTGCGGCGATGCTGGGCTTCAAATAAACTGAAACAAGCAAAAATTAGATTCGAAATTTATAAAGTCAAATTCGATGACCCTCCATCTCACTCAAGTTCGACTCCGTCTCGGGTTCGACACTTTTAGCTCAGTTTTCGAGATGTTTTGCCATACTTCATCCTTCAGTTTGGTATACATAAAATGGTAAGGATTACGATTTCACCGGATGATTTTTTCGCGCCACTAAGACCTGTGCCCTTGGATAAGCCGTCATTTCTTTAAAAAAAGCTTTTTTCAGGTTTACAGTTTTTCCGGCAAAAACTGTCGTCACGCACAAAAATAGGAATCCTTACTAATTTTTTGAACTAGAACAACGAATAAGGTTTGGCAAAAATTGACGAAAACTGGAATAAAAAAGTGTCGGAGACGAGGCAGGAATAAACTTTTGGCGTGTCCTCGGTTTTCAAGCGTCGACTGTATTTTTTCTAACGAAACCCACAAGTTAAAATTTGCTATCGTTGAATTAAGTTTTAGCATGTTAGCAGATCACTAACGCAGCACCAATTCATTCTGATTTTTTCGCAGACTCTTCGTATCTAGCTGTAAGTGATTCAATGTACACCTATTCGCGCTGTTTTTATTTTAAATAAAACATTTTTCAGCGTTCTACAATTTTCTTTAAAGTCGGGCCTATTGAACTTATTTTTACGCTTGGACGTTAGAACTAACTTAAAAAAAGTGTTCCAGTTTGCATTCAGAAAATTGAAAAATAGCTCAAACCCTGACACATCGATATTGACGATAATAGAATTGTGAAAGCGAAAAGCCACAAAAGCGAAACCGTTACTCTTCAGGCACGGGGGTTCAAAACTTGTATTTGTGTTCAGTAGAGAAATTTGCGCGAAATTAAAATACAGTCAAACCTCGATTTAACGTCCCCCACCTCAAGTTCGTTCCCACCTAGGGTCCGACACTTATTTTAAAGGGGCATGTTCGTGCGCGATGAAACACAATTTTCAAAAAAGAAAAGGCGCGAACCAGGCGTGCCAGAGATTTGAAAAAGATTTAAATTTTTTATATGAATTTTAAATTTCGTCAAATCCAGCAATTGTGTGTGCAGCGAAAGGCATTAGTACTCAACTTAACCCCTATCATTCAGACGGGTCAGGTTCCGAGGTTGAAACTGAGCTAGACCTCTTCGAAGTGTCTAGTTTTCAGAGTTCTGGATTCGCTGAGCCTTTGGTTCGGTTGTTGGTTTATGTAACGTAACTGCTTCCTGTCGGTTATCCCTCGATTCGGTTCAGGTAACCGAAATCGAAAATCTTGTTTACCTGACAGGTCTACAAAAGAGCGAGAAAATTCGAGAAGAGTTGGTATGAAAAATTGGATTATTACTTGTTCCGCCCTGTTCGCTATACAGAGTGTGCTGCCACGCACAGATAGAACGCCGAACCAAAGGCAAATCTAAAACTCGACCGAAATCGAGGGATAACCAACCGGAAGCAATTACCCGAACAAACAACCGAACCAAAGGCTCGGCGAATTCAAAACTCAGAGCACGAGACACTCCGAAGAGGTCCAGCTCAATTTCATCTAGGGACCCAAGCCGGCTGATTGATGATGGTTAAGTTGAGTACTAATGCCTTTCGCTGCACACACAATTGCTGGGTTTGACGAAATTCAAATTCATATACAAAGTTTAAATCTTTTTCAAACCTCTGGCACGCCTGGTTCGCGCCTTTTCTATTTTAAAATTGTGTTTCATCACGCATGAACATGCCCTTTAACCCCATTTTCAAAATATTTTATCGATACTTTTTCAACAGTCTGGTCGCAAACATCGTAAGGATTCCGATTTCGTCGATCGTTTTTCAGAAGTCTAAAGTTTTCGCGATTTTTCAAAATCGAAAACTTCAGGTTTTTGAAAAACGATGGGCAAAATCGGAATCCTTACGATATTTGTGACTAGACTCTCAAAACAGAATCGATAAATTATTTCAAAAATGGGGTTAGAAAAGCCTCGGACCCTAAGTGGGAACGAACTTGAGGTGGGGGTCGTTAAATTGAGGTTTGACTGTATTCGAAAAATTAGTGATATTTAATTAATGATATTTGATATTTAATATATTTAATTTGGATGTCTTATTTGTGATATTTAATTTGGATGTCCTAAAAATATGCATCATATGTCGGGCTGGGTTGGATGTCCTGAAAGTATGCATGAGATCCAGTTCTGGGATGGATGTCCTGAAAGTATGCATGAGATCCCGGGCTGGGTTGGATGTCCTGAAAGTATGCATGAGATCCCGGTCTGGGTTAGATGTCCTGAAAATAGGCATGATATCCCAGACTTGGTTAGATATACTAAAAATCGGCATGAGATGTTATTACTGATATTCAAAGGTACAAGACAAATTGTTGAATAAAATGCATATTTTGTGGTGAAATTTTGGCCGCCTTGAGCGGCCATCTAGCATCAGTACGACGCGCGTAGCGCGTTAAAATACTACGAAATTTAAAGTGAAAAATAGTAAATATTTCCTTTTTCTGTTTAGATCTTGGCTTCTGGGCTCCTCTAGTCTCTTGAAAATACAATGAAAGTATTCAAATAAGAAAAAATTTGCTTTAAAATTTTTGGCGTTTTGTTTATTTTTAACTGAACGTTAATGCAGGTTTAAAACGCCGTGCGGGAGTTGTTAAAGAATAAAATATTTTGGATGCAAGAAAGGCTTTTTAACTAAAAATTTAGTGATGATATTTCAATTAAGAAATGGTAATATTTAATTCTGCCCCCTAATCTGTGAAAAATGCCCCCTAATTTCGGGAAAAATGCCCCCTAATTCGAATTGCCCCTAATTACTGAAAATGCCCCCTAATTTTTTTCTCGTCATTTTTAGTCAAAATTTTGCGGGAATTCAAATTTTCTAGTCAGAAAATAACTTGGATTGGTCAAAATCCCACCGCGGAATGGCCAGAAGCGCCTGAAAGTTGGTTTTTCGGGGGTTTACTAAAGGGGGTATACTTTTTGTGAAAAATCGATTGAGCGGATCAGATTTCGGGTCCGATGGGCTTAATTGCTCAGAATTCCAGGCTTACGGTGGTTTTTAAATTTTTTAGTCTGAAGCAACCAAACCAATGGGTCGTCCACTTGGATCAAAATTTTTTTTACGTTTTTCGTGGTCCAAAACCTGTTTTCTAGATTAACTCGGGCATGCTGAAGATGGTTTGACAGTGGTAAAATGGCGTTTTCTCGAGTATTTTTTGAGTTTTGGCAAATAAATGATTTCACCAAAATCAATTATTCCTCAAAACTCAAAAAGTACTCGAGAAAACGGCATTTTACTACTGTCAAACCATCCTCAGCATGCCCGAGTTGATGTAGAAAACAGGTTTTGGACCATAAAAACGTAAAAAAAATTTGATCCAAGTGGACGACCACTTGGTTTCGTTGGTTCAGACTAAAAAATTCAAAAACCACCGTAAACCTGGAATTCTGAGCGATTAAGCCTATCGGACCCGAAATCTGATCAGCTCAATCGATTTTTCGCAAAGTGTAACCCCCCCCCCCCTATTTAGTAAACCCCCAAAAAACCAACTTTCAGGGACTTCTGGCCATTCCGCGGGGGATTCTGACCAATCCAAGTTATTTTCTGACAAGAAAATTTGAATTCTCGCGAAGTTTTGACTAAAAACGACGAGAGAAAAAAATTAGGGGCATTTTTCAGAAAATTAGGGGGCATTTTTCAGTAATTAGGGACAATTCGAATTAGGGGCATTTTTCACAGATTAGGGGCAGAATTAAATACCACCCTTAAGAAATTGATAATTGACTTAATCAATTTTTTATTTTTTTTCTTCAAGGCACCCGGAACCAGTGTTCTCAATAGTCAGAGGCAGAATGGAAAGTCAGAATGAAATTCAAAAATTCTGACAGTCAGAAGGCGCGGGAAATTATTCTGACTGTCAGACTCTTTCTGACTCTCAGAAATGACGATCAGACAGGGAAAAAACAGCGTGATCTGATCGATTTTTTTTCTGACTCTCATTTCTAACAGTCAGAATATTTTCCCGCGCTTTCTGACTGTCAGAATTTTTGAATTTCATTCTGACTTTCCATTCTGCCTCTGACTATTGAGAACACTGCCCGGAACTGATATACCCCCAAGGGTATTATAAAAATAAATATCTGCTCAGCAAGCGTCTTCCCCAGGCGAGTTCCCTTGCGGGACCCAACCACGATCCTCAAGTTCGAAAGATCCCAAAGGGATACATTTCGAAGAGCTTCACGCTCAGAGGAAGACGCCACATCTCGATCATCGCAGATGCAAAGGCAGTCCAAGTGTCGCTCCTTGGAAGAAAACATACTACAGAAATGATCCTGTGAAGCATGATTTCAAATAAGTAAATAAAATCCTGAATCTAATCGAAATGGGTGCTCCACAAATTGCTGGTTTGTCTAGCTGTCAGACGGTTAGGCAAAAAGCACTCTTTTGTCTTTGATCAAAGTTATTTACAGAGTTATTGATGAACCAATTCTTTTATCATTTCGGAGTGTCTTTTTTATAAACCACGACATTTTTTCGAATTTTTTGTACAAAAGTTAGTAAATAGCAGCTTGATCTTTTTCGCTTTTTAATCTATTACAAAAGATATCAGGTTGTGTCAAAAATACTTTTTTTTGAAAGACATTTTTGTAGCATCGGGTTCAATTTTTTGACGAGTTTTTAAAAGTTGACCTATTTGTTTTCTGAGTCAAGATTTTCAGCTACAAAATAAGTTGTTCAATTTGAAAAAATAGTTTGAAAAGTTTATATAAAAGCCCAATGTCCCAATAATTTCTTTTCAAAAAAAACGTATGTATGACACAATTTAATATTTTTCCCAGTTTTTAAAAACGCTGTGGCTAATTTTTCTTCATAAGAAAGCTGTGAGTGACTGACCTTCTTCTGGCCTTGAGACTGGCATGAACTTTGTATTCAGTTATGCAGGTCAGCAAAGAAATTGTAGAAATAGGGCCAACTGTTTGGGTAGTCATCATTATTACGGTTCTCAACACATTGTACTGAAAAATTTGTAGATTAGTTACATTTTTTCGGCTTGAGTGTCAGACACAGTGTCAGACTGGGCATTTTTATCCAAATTTTGTATCTAAATGTAGATCGTCAATTTTGAAGCTTTGAATCTCAGTACAAAACAGTAATAACAGAATTTTTTCTCAATTCTGAAAAAAGTACAGCCACAAAAAGATCACCAAAAATGTCCGGCGGGAAAATGTCCTATATCCATATTTCAAGTTATTTCCTAACTTTGATTTAAATGTTGTACCACTTTTTGTGGTAAACTGATAGAGTTCATTTCAAAAAAACCTTGTCTCTTTTTTAATATATTTTTTTTAGAAAAATCGCGTACAGTTTGGCTCTGCCTCAAAACTGTCGGATAGAGATGCGTAGAAATTCTTTGTTCGACGTAATTGAAGCAATCCACTAGCTCAAACTCGAAAAATACTGTGCTGTTAATAACTAAGGCAAAAGCGACCACAAATACTGAAATTAGATAGATTATTGTACAATTCTAAAACTGATTTTCTCCACCTGGAAATATGAAAGGACGGATTAGCTTGCGAAGTGACGGCGATTTGCGATGAAAAAACTTTTTGGAAACAGTCCTGGTGAGCAGACCATTGGACACTTCCAGGTCTTCTAGACTGGATACCCTCCTGACTGGTGTGTCCTGTAAATTGAAAAATATAAGATCTTTTTCTGTTTTTTCTGTACCATTGCTTTATTCCTTGCATATCTCATCGGAAACATGACCACCAGGAAGCGTTGAAAAGTGATGAATACAACCAACAAGGTCTGAAAATTAGGCAATTTAATCTTTTTTTTTTGTGTTTAAATATTTTTTAGAACCATAGTAGTCAAGGCAAGAAAATTTCTAAATTCTGTCTTTAGAAGAAATTTGGCTAAAGTTCCTTATCATGGAGTTGCCCAAAAGAGTTTTAAACCACTTTTTGTGTGTTTTAGCTGCTGAAAAGTTGTGTAGAAAACATTTTTATTGCCCGGTCGACCATTTTTAGAAAAAAAATTCACCAGAAATCGACTTTTTGACTTGAAGGAAAAGGGTAAAAGGCCAAAATCGGATGTTGGTGCATCGCACAAACGTCGTTTTTCATCATTAAAAAAACAATTATCTATCATCGCTAAAATATTATTAATTAAGTGGATTAGCGCCCCACAGGTGTCTGGCAAAAGAAATTCATTCGTCATGCACACTAGAAAAAACTCTAGCGTGCCTTCAAAAAGTCCAGGCAAAAACCGGTGGCTGAAATACCTTCCCGATATTTCAGGTACCCTCCAGGTGGTTCAGGTCGTGCCCTGGGGTTTGAGTAGCATTTTGGTGGTTCAGATACCATCCAGATGGTTCAAGTCAAAAAAAGGTATTTTGATATACCCCCCCCCCTCCCAAAAATCAAGATTTTTAGGAGTGGTCAAAATTACAATTTTATCTTTTTTTAAACTGAAAGTGCAGAATTTAAGAAGAAATGGAGCTGTTTGAGTCATTAAAGCTAAAAAAGCTGAAAAAATCAGTACAAACCACAGTTTAAAAACAAGCAAAAAGGCTATTTCTATAATAAGAAAAAATATAAATAACCAATGAAAAAAGAGGCGCCGGCGCCCGACTACACAGTTTTCAAAAAAGGCGACGATGTCGGCGCCGGCGCTCCGATTTTTCCAAAATTTTCCGGACGCACACCCACTCTTTTTTCAAATTACTTTTCTGGTCCTTTTATAGCAAAACTATAACTTAAAAATGACTTTTGACAACTCCTAAAAATCTTGATGGGGGGGGGGTATATCATAGTAGCGCTGAAATTTTTTTTAAAGCAACTTCAATTATCCGTATTTATACTTAACCCTATGACCCTAGGACGCACAAAATGGTCATATTATCTTTGGAAAGCTTGGTATGGCGTTCATAAAGCCCATTTAGAAACATACAAATCTCAGCCATAAAGTCAGATATTGAGCGGCCTGAGAAGATACCATCTGGCAGATACATAACCCCGTACAGAGTAACATGAGTGGTGGAAATCGGTGTATAATCACGAACTTCGAGTTCACTGACCACGTCGGCGACACTGTGTTCAGTATAGTGGTATACAATTTTGATTAAATGGTGGGTCGCTTAATATTTGGTAATTTTTTAAAAAATTTTACCGTTGGGTTTTATATCCACAATTATAAAAGGCTTATATTGATTTGGTTTTTGAAAAAGATGATTTATCTCGCGAAAAACAAGATATCACGAAAAAGATTATTTACTACGAAACCCATTTTGATCGCATGAGTTTAACTGTGTAACCCATCATTATTTCTAGGCTGCAAAGAATAAATAAGATCACAATTGAGAGATTGATGTATGTTTACGCACTTCGAGTTTTAGTTCAGGCTCGAGTTAGATCGATGGTGTTCACTAAGCCAAAAAATGCGAGCTCGGACTCGAAGGTATTCGCTCATAATACCATCCTAGAATGGCCAAAGGCCACCCAAAGTGGATTTTCTGGGAGTTTACTAAAGAAACAGTTCAAGTTGTACACATCAACAATTTTAATCTGTACCTCGCACTTGAACTCGAACTCAAACTTTAGTCAAAGCACGTGAACACCTTCGAGTTTGACTTCAAGTTCAAAGGTGTTCACGTAGCCGAAAACCTGAAATTGAGCTCGAAGTACGTTAGCAATCCGTGACAACTTTAACGTGATCGTCTAAGGTTGAATAAAAGCTAGGATGTTGTACTTGAGTATTCCAAAAAAAACTGGACAAAAGTGTGCGAAAAATGTCTGAAAATTTAGCGTGAATAAACCTTCACCCCCACGTCCCAAAACTATATTAAGATCGAAAACAGCTATTACTTACATGAAACAGACAAAAATGTCAATGCGTGATTAAGATGTCGGAAACAGCTGGAAGGCCCACAGCATGTCATTTTTTTGAGCTTGAGCCATTTTAAGCCATTGTTGAGCCACCAAAAATTTCGAGATCGTACCAAATACTTTTGGATCTGGAGGCTTTTAAAGATATAAAGCTCGGGTCTTGTTACTTGTAAAGTTGTGTGAAAAATTTGAGATTGCACTTCTGTGACATTATTTTTCCAATTTTTTCCAAAAAGTGCTTTATGTTAGTCATGAAAGCACTTTCACACATAATGTTCTTTTAATAAATACCCACTCAAAATAGCTTTTGGACGGATATTTTCATATTTTCACAACTATTTTTTTTTCATAAAGACCAAAAGTCAATACTTTTATAGACATTGTTGTTGTGTAACTAGAAAAAAACCATTGTCAAATTTCAAAAACGTTTTCTTTTTCACACGCAATTTGAGTGTGCTGTTCAAAAAGTGCAAAGAAACGAGAAAATTAGGTGGAAAGGTCTGGTTTAAAGTGCTTACGGAAGCGGTAGTGGCAGAGCTGACTATGCCGTGTGTATAAAGCACCACATCTTGTTCGTTCCACATCACATTTTGACCGGTAATTAGAATGCCGGTGGCCTCAATGGAGTGGTAGAGCACCACCATGAAGATTAGGAAGGCATCACAAAGGCACAACGCATACAATGCTGTAATAAAAACATGTTGAACTATTTTACTCAAGACTTTTACGTAGCAGGTAGCCCTGAATCAGAAAGTGGTTTTGTAGATTTAGTTTGCGAAATTTGGAGAGAACAAATACTTGAATGAATTATACAGCTTAATATGTATTGGGGTTTGCCCCAAAAAATATTAGCCTTGGTCCCCCTGTTGTTGTTTTTTCTAAAAAAAAATTTATTGTGATTTGTCTTCAGTCAGCTTTTTTGTTGTCTATTAAAAATCAAGTTTTTCACGAATCCACTGACAACGATATGCTAAGAGTCGAGCTTAATGCGTGAAAAGCCATCGATTTCTACAAGAATAACAAAAAACAACAGGGGTGAGCAAGGCGAACAGCAACACATATAGAGCCAAGTATCAGGTTGGCGGAAAATTATTTAATCCACCCTAGAGTGACTACTACTTTGCAATAGGTTGCATTAGACGATTATTTATCGGGGTTGGAATATTACACAAATTATCCTTTATAACACAATTTGTCCTTTATTCGCGCAATAGGTGCTTTATTTGAGACCTGAATCTTTAGATATTTTTAGATTTTACAACAAAATCTTTATTTTTGGTGATCAAAACCAAAGCGCACTGGCTGAAATTACACTTTTTGGCCAAATGTCTTTCATTTCATAAAAAAAAACCTTCTTTTCAAAAACTGTAAAATCCGCGTCGTGCATCTACTCAGTAAAAAATTAGTCAAAACATAAAGACGTGAAATTTGTTAAAGGATGGGCTCTAATTAGAGCTTTTATGATGGTGAACGAAAAACTTGCGAAAGCTTTAGCAAGACAACGAACATTTGTCATACTCACGGGTAAGTTTTGACTTGACGAAAATTATTTAATTTCCCATCGCATTTGGAATATTATAATTTCAAAACAAGCCATTACTAGTAAAGTGGATCAAGGAAATCCTAATATCAGATAATGAACAATTTTTGGTTATATTCGAAAATTCCCATTTAAAAAATAATGGGTTGCAATGACAACCGGACATTTACGGGAAAAACCGAAATTGTCGCGCGGAAGAAAGTTTTGTTAGCCCATTTTTGATTTCGAGCTGAGGATCAGTATCATTCAGGATCAGTAAAAATAGCCTGGATTCAAAGTGATCCTGAAAAAATAAGCTGGATGCGTAACCAAAGAATGTGCTAACAAAACTTTCGTCCGCGTGACATCTCCGGCTTTCAACCGGAAATGTCCGGTTGCCGTTGCAACGTTCATAGCTCATAGCTCATATGAACAATTGAGTCAAATTGATGGAAGTCTATACATCGTTCGCAGTTGGCTTGATTTTGTGACGATGCAAAGCCCATTTCCCAAAATCTTTATACTGAATTGCACTCACCAGCAGTTAGATCCTTATTCAGACCAGCAGTTGCCAAGAACTTGACAGCAAAATGACATCCAATAAAGGCAAGCAAAGCACCCAGCAATGTCAGGGGACCGTCCATGTACAGGGACACCGTCCCAATTAGCTGGTCATCTTCAGCTGACTGGTCATACCTGTAGGTGCAGTTGTGCAGTAAAGGAAATAACTGGTGATGCTGAAGCATACTGCTAGCTGTGTTAGCTTGCGCACCACTGAATATAGTAGCGGTGGTGGTGGTCAGCAAATGTTCTAAGTTGTTGTAGTTCTGGTTTAGGTGGTTGCGAGAAAGATGTCTGGTCTGCATTTGCTTTTTGGTCTCATTTAGCACTGTTAAATTTGGGCTGTTTGGCATAGTAAATAGTAGAAAATTCTTTTTTGTAGTGGCCCTAAAACTGGCTGGCTTTAATAAGAATTTTGATGGAAGTCTGAATAATCTTGATGGATCAATCAAAGGGGTTGTCAAATACTCACGATTTTCGAAATTCACAGAACTAGGACTCGGAATTGGTAACTTTAGAGTAGAGACCGTGATTTGCCCCCAACGATGTAACGATACGATGTTTTCGACTCAAATTTTCAACGATCGATGTAACGATCGATGTCGGCTATTGTAAACGATACATCGTTACGATGTTTCACACTAAAATTTGGCAGACGATGTATAATATAGCAAAAATGTTGTGTACAAATTGGTAAGCAAAATTTTTCTACGCCATGAAACTTCAGCTTAAATTTTTGTTGGGTAGAGGGTAAAATTTTTTTTGACTAATATTTGACTGGGGCCTACCGCGTAAAAAAAACTCTGGTATGCATATTGTTTTTATGCATCTAGAGTCACTTTCGAGTAATTTGAGTCTAAGGTATGTAAGTGTGCGCATCTCAACCCAACGGCACCAAGCCCCCTGCACCTCCGAAGAGGGCGGGGGCTTGAGAGTTAAATATGCGCGCACTCACTCACCTTAGACAAGATTCCCAGCAAGACTCTTGATCATAAATGCATTAAAGACTCTTTTTGCCCAGCTCTAGTGAACAAAACAAAGTAGAATACCCTCAAAATTTAAAGAATATCCCTTCTGATCTTTTAGGGTATCTGGATACCCTTTCAGGTTGTTTGTCTTGGCCCCCCAAGGCGAAAATTTATTTGAAGAATCAAGAAAAGGCCACAAAGCACAAGAGTGTTAAGACAAGATGCATACTCAAAGTATAATATGCGTATAAACTGTTGCATATGGATAAATAACAGATCTTAAACACGCAAATGGCGTCGCAGGCAAAAACTTTTTGACTCAAAGTGCAATAATTTAACAAATAATAGTGTATTTTTTGTTCATGAACGATACATCGTTACGATGTACGATGTCGGGCCGAAAAACGATGCGATGTACGATGTTTTCAAAAATCGACCAACGATGTAACGATGCGATGTTTTTGACTAAAATCAGGACCGATGTAACGATGTTAACGATGCGATGTATCGATCGTCACGGTCTCTACTTTAGAGGCATTAAGTGGACTCTGAGAAGTCAGGAAAAGTCCTGAACCGAACCTGTAGTGACAAGACTTTCTAAAACTGTATATAAAATATATTTATGCTTTTAAACCCTCAATAATGTAAGTTAAATTGAATTTTCAATAAATTCAAGTAACTTATTCCAAAAAATCTATTGGGTTTCGTAAGCTAAGAGATTTTGGAGCCCATCAGACAGTAATATACTCTTCAGCATGGTCACAGGATCTAGTCAGCAATCGTATACAAGTTCATTGATTCAAAAATCAAAAATCGCTGAGGTTTTATGTGGAACACTGGCAAACGGTAAAATTTTTTTGTGCAGTGTTTTTAGTGCTGCGTGCGATGCGATATATCGCATCGCAACATCGCGAAAACACAAATGCGCAGCACTAGTGTTTTGATTTTTTGCTGTTTACTTACAAGGCTATGCTTGTTAGGCCACATATATATTATTTTTCATTCGTTTCATGTGAAATTTTGTGTTTTTTTGGCACAACAACATAGTTAAACTAAGGGTCACGCTTTTTTTGGTACGGGTAGTAGATGAAAAAATCACTTTTGTCGCTGTGAGCAATTTCCCAGAATGTCAGCTTTACTTTCAAAAAAAGCGGCTAGAAAAGTGAATTCTAATAGGGGATATACCTATTTTTATCACGCCATACGACTATTATCAGGAAAATGGGACTAAATTAAAATCTTTTTTGTCTTGAAAGGTATTTCATAAATATACCATCAAATTTGAATTTTAAAAGCTGTTTATAAGCAAGTCAAGCACGCTAAGCAGGAATATCTTGTCAGCAATTTGGTATTCTCTGTTGCAAAAATGTTTGTAAAAAAGACGATAGTTGCCTGCTGGCCAATGTCACTAACATTGAACTGTCCTGCATGGAAAATGTTTCACCCAAATTTTTGAATTTCAAAATATTCATTCATAAAAATTTTAGCCTATTTTTCTGACAGATGTCGGATTTAATCATGATTTACAAGAAAATTTTTGCTGGCGACCATTTTTATTAATCTATTAACAATTTAGCTAATTATTTTAACCGAAAAAGGTAAGCTACACAAAATATCATAAATAGCCAGTCATTAAACATTAAAACAAACTTGATTCCGATTTCGCATGACATGTTGATAATAAACCATCAAATCCAATTATCTACCTATGCAACGAAAATTTCTTTCCTCAAAACAAAAACAAACTTTTACATTTGTGCAAATACTCAATTAGACATTGACATCACAAAGGTTGGGCATTTGCTGAGAATATGATACAAAAAAAAGAGTGATTTAGCCAATTTTTTAACTTATTTCTACTAATTTACGATTTTTCTTAGTGGATATTTTTTCTCACACAATTTTTGTGCCACCATTTTTTTCAAAAATGAAAAAATTTCCGTACACCTTTCTTTGTTAAAAATTTAAAAGGAACCATGATGTCCCGAATTCTTATAAATTTTGCAAAATTTTGCCTTGGTCTCCCCTGCAATTTTTTAAACTTTTTTGATTTTTCGGTTTATTTTAACCTGAGCTTAGGGTAAGGTGATCTAAAAATACCACTCAGACATTGCAGTTGCAATTTCGTAATTATTTTTTAAAATCTCAAAAAATTTGTAAAAAAATTACAGGGGCTAAAATAACGTGCCCATTTTTGACATATGTCCAAAAATAGGTTTAACGTTTATGCACAAACAAAATTAGCTCAAAAATAAGTTCTGCTTAACTTTTCTACGCAAACTGCTACTTGCGAAAGTAAACAGATTTTTTGATAATGCCAAAAAAGCATAATAACTTGACTACTACCTACTACTGCCCACTCAAACCAGGTGAATAATAAAAGAAAGCGAGTGTGTGTGTTTGTTCGCTAAAATTTATTTGCCGAAAAGTTGGATTGGTTGACAGGTGCCCCCAATATGACTATGCCTTTTTGCGGGCTGGATTGCATTAGAGCAAAAATGTGTACACGCACACTCATATATCAATGAACAAAAGCAATAACTGCATAATTAATCATACTTTTGGGGGCACAAAATGTGAAATGGCATGTTTTAAGTGAGCTAAGTCAGCCTTTTGTTCAATTGTTTAGCTTTTGGCATATTGGCATGGAGTTTGTGATTTATGGTAATTTAGTATAGAAAATCACTCTGTTTTGGAATTGAACACGAAACTAGCTTTTTCACTCCAAGCCCACCCAGATTGTGACGATATTGATAGATAATTAAAGTGTAATTTCTATTAATTTTCGGGTCTAAAAGTGAAAAATTAAAGGTTGCAGTGACAAATCACCACCAACCCCCTCCCCGCCAGAGTGCTCGGGTAGAGAATATAACATTATATTCGTGTTTCTCGATACTGATTTCATGATAAAGCCGCGTGATTTTTTGATTCTGAGAAAAAAATTCGAACCCCAGGGACCGTATCATGCTTTTTTAGTCAAAATTTGAAAAATTCAAATTGGCGCTTTTTGAATTAAAGATTGAACGAGGGTTGTATAGGGAGGGCAGGGAGAAAAATGGAGCTACTTTTATGGCATAAAAATAAAAAAAAGTAGATGATTGCATTTTTCGGCTGTCTTATCATGTTTTTCAACTAAGCCGTGGCAAAAAAGGACTCTATTTGTATTTTATGATCAAGAGTACTTCTCGGAATTATGTCTAAGGTAAGTGAGTCGAGGAGTGGATAAACACGAATTTTAGGTTATCTCCTCCATCCGAGCACTCTGTGGGGTGGTATTCTGCAAACAAGCCATAATAAATCAGAATACCGTATTTTTTCTAATAATTATATTTCCTTCTCCCTAAATTTGAAAAAGCATGTTTGTGACATTGTGTTGTGACCTATTTATGAAGACTTTTTACAGGCAAGTTACTGCCCATTTTTTAGCTCACCTCACTGGCTATTAAATAAATGGGAAGTTGCATGAAAAAAGTATTCTAAAAGTGGGTTAAAAACACAACCCCAAGAACAAGATTTTGAATTGAATATAAATATGGTAACTTTACAGATTTCTCTCAAAGTAAAATCATCCGCCTCAAGTTTGACTTTTGATCAGGCATATGCAGAGGCCGTACTGTTTTTAAATTTTGGTCCGCACCGGCCCGAAAAAATGAAATAATATCGGCTTGACCTGAAAAGCGCCGGTATATCCTTTGCATAGTCAACAAATTTTACATAGTTAACGAAAATTTTCATAGTCAACTTTTTTCGTTTTGTCAACATATTTTACTTGGTTACCGTAATTTTTCATAGTTAGCAACATGTCAACATGATTTGGATCAAGTGTAGTATACACCCTTCACTCAAGTGTAGTATACACCCTTCAGTCAAATCAGCTTGGGGGACCAAGGCATAATTTTTAAATTATTTTATTTAAAAAAAGTTGCCTTGGTCCCCCAAGCTAATTTGACTGAAGGGTGTATACTACACTTGAGTGAAGGTGTATAGTAAAACTTAGCCCATGATTTATATAGTTAACGAAATGTCAATGAAATTTTTATAGACAACTTATTTTCCGGCCATTTCAGCCCGGCCTGCAAAGAGTTTAAAATTGTAACCCTAGTCGGGCTTCTCGTGCAGTCAGCCCGTGCAGATGTCTGCTTTTTATTGGGTATGGTATCAAAAAATAATTTTTTTTTAACTTTCACGGCATTTTATAATGAATACATTTGGCATTTTTCAAAAATATAGCCAAAAAATACAGTGAGTACAAAAAATTCTGGTGGCAAACTAAAAAAATACTCGAAAGTTTAAGCAAACAGGAAAAATCAGGCGACCAAAAAGCAAAAAAGTAGTAATCAAAATAAATTAATTTGAGCCGAGCACGTTAAATTAATCCAAGCTGAAATTTAGTGAGTTTGAGGTTGTAAAATGTGGACAGGAACTTTTTGCTTGTGTGCAACCACTAATTAGTTGAGCAAATAAAAGCGGGGTTTAATTCAATTTAACACACAGCTATTTCTGTTATCCACTTAATCTAACTGCTAAAATAGTATGTGTTTTGTGCAAATTGCAGTGAAAAAAACGGAAATATTATGAAGCCCTTGTTTAGTTTGCCAACCCCCTCGTTTTAAAATAGCATAATTATTTTTCTTATATTGCGGAATAAGTTTTTTTTCGGAAAAATTTAATGGATTATGAAAAAGTTTTAGGCTCGGCTTGGCATGGGTCTACAGTCCGACAAATAAGCAAAACAAATAATTCTAAACAATATCTGATGCTACAGGAATATACCCCTACAAAAAAAACTACTGGAATATACCCTCCCTTATAATTTTCGGAGGATATTAAAAACCACTATTTTGAGAAAAAGAAACTTGTGCAAAAGCCGTTGTTTGTAATGGGTAAGCCCTGAGCCTAAACCTGAGCCGGCCGACGGGCCTAAGCCTAAATTATTGGGTGCGGTATATTCCAGCAAGTTTTTTGCGCCCAATATCCAGTTTCATTTTAGGCATATTTTATTGTAGAATATCTCAAATTTTGATCGTTACTAATTTGGCATTCATTAAAGGGCTGAGGACATTTGGCGGAAGGGGAGGGGTGGAAGGGGCTGGTGGTGCAATACTTTTTTTTGTACCAAATTCACTTCTTTTTGTACCAAATTTTCTTTTTTCTGCACTAAAACTAATTTCCTCTCCAAGACCAACCATATTTTGCATAATTTTGCAAGAGTTCGAAATTTTATAGTCTGAAAATGACTTGGATTCCTCCGAATCCCACTCGGGAGTGGCCAATTGCCTCTGAAACTTGGCTTTGTGATAGTTTGCTAAACGGGGTAAACTTCTTGCGAAAAAGAAATTGGGCGGATCAGAATTCCAGTCCGATGGGCTGAATCGCTCAGATTTCCAGGTTTATGCTGGTTTTGCAGTGGTCTAGGGTGAAATTCTGAGCGATTAAATTAATCGGACTGGAATTTTGATATGCCCAATCAAATTTTCGCAAAAAGTTTATCCACCTTTAGTAAACCCCAAAAAAACCATCTTTAAGTGGCTTCTGGCCTTTTCGGGGTGAGATTCGGAGGGATCCAAGTCATTTTCAGATTATAAAATTTGAATTCTTGCAAAATTATGCAACATTTGGTTGGTCTTGGAGAGAAAATTAGGTTTGGTACAGAAAAAGGAAATTTGGTACAAAAAAATTTATTGGCAAACCTTTTTTCTGCTGCAAAAAACTATTTTATATTGCAAAAAGTCTTTTTTTCGCTGTCAAAAGTCTTTTTTTTTTGCTGCAAAAAGTATTTTTCTTTTTCGGTGCGAATTGTTTTAGTTGTAATTCTTCATTCCCCTTATTATTCTAATACAGAAATTATGTTTTTATTGGAAAATTATTGAAAATGATACTTATTATGGTATTCCGTTTTGCAGGTCTAAATGGATAAATTGTTGTGCTTTTAAGAAAAAAACTGGCAAAATTGGAATGGATTTTAGACTATACTGACGAACCACTTTGGCAAAAAAATTCAAAAATTCACCTAAAGAACGTGTCGGACCCTAGTCGGCAACGAAGTTTTGGAGGTGACGGTTTATCGTCAAACAATTGCAGTCATTCTACTATATATTTTCAAACCATCAGAAAATTTTAGTCAGTTGGGTATCAACCAATGATTAAGGGACCCCTAGACACGCTAGTGGCCATCTCATTCATATGGATTCAAAAGTGTGGAGCACTTTTTGATGGGTTTCAAATGGTTCCATAATACACAGCGAACGCATTGTTAAATTTTAAAATCATCATTTCTTGTTAAAAAATTACAGTAAAATTCTTAAAAGCTTCACGCCACAGTTGTGAATTTCTATAAAAAAAAATATTGTGGGTTCAAAAGATTTGCAACCCACCACCAAATGCTAGTCACTTTTGTTGCAGAACTTTTTCGACAGTCTGATAATTGGTTTTAAGCATGAGCATAACTAAAGAATATTTCTTCTAGAGTATTTAACGTTTTTGAAATTTTTTAGGTGCCGTTCACAACAAATATATGAATTAATTTGCATAATTATCTCAAAACA
The DNA here is from genome assembly GCA_004194705.1 of Ditylenchus dipsaci. Taxonomy (NCBI): domain Eukaryota; kingdom Metazoa; phylum Nematoda; class Chromadorea; order Rhabditida; family Anguinidae; genus Ditylenchus; species Ditylenchus dipsaci. The sequence continues at coordinate 156,462 of SADC01000029.1, read as the reverse complement.
CGAGCAATTGACTAAAAAAGAGAAGCTGCAAACGAAAGACTAATATAGATCATCAATTATAGCTGCAAGTAATTATGCATTTGTTTATTTTTAGGAGATTTATACAAGCCAAAGTCTAGTTTTTAGACTGCATCAATGAAACTTTTAAAAAGTGCAATGATGCCGAAAATGGGTATTTTTTTCAAGCAACAAAGAAAGCTACGAATTAAAGTAAACCAAAAACATCTGAGCAAATGTGGGAAAATGTTAAAATATAAATAAAAAGCGAAAATTCAGCTTTCCTAAGCAAGAAATAACAAAAATAAAAAGTGTCTTAATTGAATGATCTCGATCTCTAGCCGAAATAAGCAAGCGTTGAAACCGCATACGGTCGACGCTCCCAATAACATACACCCAAAAGTTCGTTCCCGCCTAGGGTCCGACACTTTTTTAGCCCCATTTTTTCAATTTTTTTCCTTTTCTGTTTTGACAGTCTGGTCGCAAATATCGCATGGATTCCGATTTTGCCGATCATTTTCGCAGAAAACAATGATTTTGACATTTAAAAGCAAAATTCTCATTAACATACACCGAAATCCAAAATAGGTGTATGTTAATGGGAGTTTTTGCTTTTTAAATGTCAAAATCATTGTTTTCTGCAAAAAATGATCGGCAAAATCGGAATCCTTGCAATATTTGCGACCAGACTGTCAAAACAGAAAAGGAAAAAATGACCCTACTATAGAATACCCCCCCCCAAAATCCGACCTTTTAAAACTTAAGTAAAAGTACCCAAATATATGTCCCAGACCCCGGAAAATGTGCGCAAACTCTTCATTAGTCACAACTTCCGTACGCTGGCCTACCCCCAAGCCTAAGGGCTAAGCCTAAACTTGTTGTTTGCAAGGGTAGTTACAGCGATTTTATAAGGTCGGATTTGGGGGGGGGTATTCTATAGTAGCGCCGAAAAAATTTGAAAAAATGGGCCTAAAAAAAGTGTCGGACCCTAGGCGAGAACGAACTTTTGGGGTGTATGTTATTGGGAGCGTCGACTGTATCAGGTTGTACGAGACCCGACATTAAAAGGACTTCGTGCATCACTAATAACACATAGTGAACTTCAATCATCGCTCCCTCAACTCGCACCTAATATTTATGTATATAAAAAACATTGTAAATTTTTTTGGCTTTCGGAAGACAAATTCGATTAAATAATTCCGCTGGAAACATTATTCATGAAAGTTATAATAAAGTTAGCAGTTATTTTATTATTCAAAAATATTTCGTAACCCACGAAAAAGTAGAAGTCACTTTAATTCGTAAAATCGGTTAAGACCATCCTATAGAGCATGCTCGGTATAATATATTTTGCCACACCTTTCTCTGGCGGACAATCAAAATTTGAGTTCTTGGTTAGAGAAAGCATTAAAAGCCCCGGTCAACGAATTTCACAAAGTTAACCAAGAATTCGCTTGAAATGTAGGGATGTCGACTCCAATATTCGATTTCGAATATTAGTCGAAAATATTCGAGTTTTTTCGAACATCGACTCGACTCGAATATTCGAAAATTTCGAATATTCGACAACCCTACTGAAATGTGTCCAAGATTTTATTCAACATTGAAAATTTTAATTTCAGACTAATAAATGCAACTTTTTTCTTACAACCGACAAAAAAAGCAATAATAAAAGAGTTTTTGACTGACATAAATTCCACGTATTCAGGCTCGATTTCGCTTCAGCCAGCCAGCAAAAGAATGGCACAGGGCTGACTAATTTCCGTTTCACCAGTAAGGACAGCCATAAGCAAACAAAAAACTTTTTTTCCAATTCACCTGCTTTGTTTGTGCCTTCCAAATGTGTTTTAGTCTGTTTTCTCATCGAAACCCAAGATTTTCCAGTCCCGAAATGATTTGACAACCTTTGTAATGTGGTCTCCTTATGGTTTGGGTGGCTTCTGAATAGGTAAAACGCAAACCACAGCCATTCGTTTTTCACTACAGTCATCCCCCACTCATTCTGAGTCAGCATCCGTCGTTAACTGTAGAAATTATGAAAAAAACCTTCATGTTTCTACAGGTATTCATTTTTCACTACAGTTATTCCAGCTATCTTTAAAAAAAGATACGACCATTTTGAAACCCAAAAATTTATTGACACACCCTGTATATTGAACGTATTCAGGCTTCATTAGCTTTAGCTGGCTAGCAAAAGAATGGCACAGAGTTGACTAATTTAGGGTAGCAATGAGAAATTTGAGCAACAAATCATTTTCCAATTCACCTGCTTAAAAATGTGTTTTTAGCTTAGTGTATAATCAAAAACCAAGATTTTTCAGTCCAAAATGGATTTAGCAACATTTGTAATATGACTAACATCAATATTCTAGGCAATAACTTTTTATATAAAAGGTGAGCACAACAACTTGGCTAAGTCATAAAGCTAGCCAATAAAAAGGGGAGACCATACTAAAACCAATATTGACATGCAAAGTAGCTAAGCACACCAAAAAATTCAGCTCATAAATGAAAAGGAGTCTGTGGCACGACATTTTATGCTTAGAAAATGTCTTAATTTCTATTTTTTATTAATGAATTCATCTCCCCACCAATTTTTTTTGATAGTCACACATGCCGAGAAGGCGCAATATAGAAAATCTATTGTTTAAATAAGAGAAAAAACAGCTTTTCGGGTAGCTACCTTTGTTGTGTCAGGAGGCTGGTTAGGGGCACTCCAGGAATAAGTAATAAAAAACAAAAAAGATATTGAACTGTTCGGGTAGCTTAGTGGCTGAGAAGTGCATTGAACTCACAAAAGAACATTACGAACTGTAGGATTCAATTATGAAATTATGACAACGCCGTCACGTAAAGCATAGTCAATCTACTCTATGAAATTTCAATATTAGAAAAAAACGGAAAATGACTTATTTTAGGGAAAAAGGGACCGCTTTTATTTAAAAAGTGGCATTATTTTGTGAAAATATGCCTCCTTTTGTAAAAAAAATGTCCTGCTTTATATCCACGCATATTGTATTTCTAAAAACACAAGTTGACATTAATAACAAGTTACGCGCCAAATAAACAATGAATTTAAACAACAATAGCAAAAATTCGACGCTACTCGGGAATACCCCCCCCCCCCAAAATCAAGTTTTTTAGGAGTGGTCAAAACACGTTTTTAAGCAATAATTTCGCCATAAAAGGTCCGGAAAAGCAATTTAAAAGGGATTATAGGCTGTATTGGACGGGAAGGGACAAAACAGGGGCCACTTTTTTTTAGCTGCTTTACCATGTTTTTCAACTCGGGCCGTGGCAAAAATAGACTCTATATGCATTTATGATCAAGTGTACTTCTCGGAATCATGTCTAAGGTAAGTGCGTGCGCGCATCTCTAACTCTCAAGCCCCCTGCGCCCCCTTCGGGGACGCAGGGGCTTGGGGGCTTGGAGTTGAGATGCGCACACCCACATACCTTAGACACAAATCACTCGAATGCGACTCTGGATGCATGAAAAAACATGCATACTAGAGTTATTTATGCGGTAGGCCCCAGTATTCAAAACTATGTTCAACATCTTTGACTTTTCGGCCGAAAAGGGTCTCCCCCATTTTTCGGCCTGAGGCTACGAGCCACACGGCCCCTCAAAATTTGAATCTTAGTGCATTAGGAGAAATTGGCGCCAAACTCAAAACTATCAATAATGGTCAATTTTATACCTTTTTTGTTTTGTGCTTCTCATCTGATTTTTTCCGTTCCAGTTTAACATGCATATAACCGAAAAATTCCTCGCATTATGGCTTTCGAATGAGCCATCACTTGCCCATAAAACATGTAAAATTTCAAAATTATAAATAATTTCGATAAAAATCTTCAAAGATATTTTTTCATTTAGTTGACTTGATTGAGATCCTAGCACATTTTTTGTCAGATTTTTTTGAAACGCAACTGGAGGCCCTATAGACGAGTTAATTTTCTGCATTTTAGTACCAAGGAAGTATGCAAAAAATGCAAATTTAAGGTACCTTATGCAAAAGTTAGATGAAAAACGCAAAAACCCCTATTTTTACTCGAGAAAATGCCAGTTGTTTGCTTCAAACGATCTCTAGTTTTCCAAATTCTGATTTTACGAAAATCGTTCTGACTTTTCTGGTGCCTGAATACACAGGCTACATTTTGCTATAAAGATCGTGTGAAAAACTCTGTGGTTTTGCACTTTTTGTCTGTCGTTTATTACAGTATATTTTTTGCATTTTCAGGCAAGCCTAATGCTCCGAACAAGACACGCTACTGCAGTGCAGAAAGAGCCAGAAACAAAGCAAGCTAGCATTCTAAGGACTTCTGAAGCAAGAAGGGCTCTGATGGAAGCAAGAAGTGCCAAGATGAGCGCCAAAGAGATGCCAAGCTTTCGTTGAAAATTGATGCGCTCAGCCGCTCCAATCTGATCAACGTCTCGCAATCACTCAGTCGGTCGTTTTTTTTGATTCTTTGGTGGGTCGTGCGTTGCGCCATCGTAAGGGAATAAAGCTGTAAGGGAGGCTGAAACTGCTCATATGGTAAGTCATAAGCTCGTTGTAGTATAGTAGACGCTTAGATTAACTGCAACCCGAGGGATCGTCCTTGAGGGATGTTGATTTAGAGTCTCATTAATCCGAATGGCTTGAGAATTGACTTTTTCAGCTGCGTGAGTCAATGAACAATGATCCTAGTTTTCTGAAGTTGCGCAAGATCCGTGCAGTCCAGAAGATAGCCAAGATTGTGTCATCCGCCTCATCTAATCTCGTTTTCCCTCCGTCGGGTGGCCTCATGTAAGTTTTGTTGCTGTGAATTTCCATTTTCAGGTGCGAAACAATCTTATTCAGGCTCAGCATCGTCCATAATGACTGTTTGGATATCTTCCATAGCAAGGATGCCAAGAAGCGTTGTTGAAGAAGGATAATATTTCAGGAAAATGTTGTAAATGAATCCAATGTTGCGTTATATCGTACATTTACTTTTGAGTTTCCGCAAAATAAATGTTATTTTGGTACCATTGCATGAATCTGGTGATTTAATATAGTTGCGGGGGCACAGTTGTGCTGTGTTTTTGATCTAATTTTTTGTGGCTATAAGTAGTTTACGCCCTCAAAAAACTGATTTACGCCCTCAAAATACTGGTTTACGCCCTCAAATCTATATATTGCCATTTTTTGTCAAATTTTTGTTGCCACTTTTTCAATATTTTTACACCAGCATGTAGCCCTGAATCTTGGCTTTCTAACAAGCTATTGACAAGCTACTTCTAAAAATTTGGTCTATAAAATTACTTTTTTCTCCAGCTTTTGAAATCTCAGAAAATCAGTCAATAGCTTGTTAGAAAGCCAAGATTCAGGGCTACATGCTGGTGTAAAAATATGGAAAAAGTGGCAACAAAAATTTGACAAAAATGGCAATATATAGATTTGAGGGCGTAAACCAGTATTTTGAGGGCGCAAATCAGTTTTTTGAGGGCGTAAATCAATTTTAGCCATTTTTTGTTGGCCATTCGTTTCTATGGCATTTTTATAGTTTTCGTAAATCTAGCAAAATGTGATTTCAGTACTGCCAAACCATCATCAGAATGCTTGAATTAGTCCAGAAAACAAGTTTTAGAATTTTCGTCAAAATTTGTATAACCGAGTAGCGCCAAAATTCCTACAAAAAGTGGCACTTTTTCGCCAAAAGGAGGCATCTTCTCGTCTTATCGATCTTAATGTTTTTCGCGAACGAAAAATATAATAGGGAGATACGAAAATCATGTAAAGTCAGGCCAAAATTGTCTTGGTCCCCCGTGGATTTTTTTAATTTTTTGGCGATGGTCACGCTCACGTGTGAAAGCTGATTGAAAAATTACTATATAGGAAGAGAATCAAATTGTTTCATACGTTTTACAAGAAACTTTTGTGAAACCTATCAAGTGATTTATTTAATTTGGTATATTGTTTTTCTGAGCAGAACCTATGGCTAGTAAGGGAGCTCTTCACTTAGCACCTGAAAAGTTCCATCCGCAACTCACGTGGTGTCGTGGCAAAATCGACGTTGGCGTTCTGTCATTAACCATTTTGAATGTGACCATATAATCTGCTGTTTTTTGAAAACGACACCTTAAAAAAGTACGTTCCCACCTAAGGTTCGACACTTTTTTTATTCCAAATTATAGTATTTTTTTCAAAATATTTCTTTTGTCTTTCGTCAACAGTTTTTATCAATTTGGTCTAAAAATTTGCAAGATTTCCGATTGTGTAATTTATTTCTCCAAATTACGCTATATGAGCGGAGATATGAGGTCTTCGATAACTGGATGGGTCACTTTTTTTTTCAACTATCTACCTGTCGACTTCAACTTAAGGGAGCGGGCTTAACCGTCCGTTATGTATAACGTCTGTTTAGGCGAAATTATACCGACTTTAACCAAATCAGCCGAATTTTTGTTCGTAACGGAGAGCTGTTCGTTATTGAGGAGGTTGGTTATGGGAGCGTCGACTGTAACTGTTAATAAAAAGTGACTGACCCATCCAGTTATCGAAATCTCGAACATGTCCAAGCAGCAAGGTTTGACTGCAAAAAAATATATTTTCGTAATGGAATTAAGAGACCAAAGCATTTTCAGACTTAAAATTTTTCGACTCTGCAGGTTGGATTTTTTCTGTCTGTTCTGCAAGATATTAAAATTTACACAGCTAAGCGAATATCCTCCGCAAGATAGCATTGTTATAATTTTTGAATCAGTTAGATACAGTTCGATATTTTCCCTTGACAGTGTCCGTCCTAGGACGTGATTCTTTTGGTCCGGCCAATAGAGGGTTTTAAAAGCACAATAATGTAAACAGAAAAGGTTTCGTAGGCATATTCTTCTTTTTGAGGTTTAAATTTTCAAATTTTTTTAATTTCCGTAAAACATAAACAACAAAAGAAGTAAAGAGAAATAAAAAAGACATATGCACCTTAACACAAACTAAAAACAAAAATTATGAAAAGGCGTCAAAAGAGGAACAAATCACTGACACTTCTCAATTTGCCCTTTCTCAAAAAAGCTTGCCTATATTATCAGGCAGCTGTCTTTTAATTGGCCTATTGAGTGTGATGCCCCAGCCACACACACGCACCAAGAAATATTTAAAATAATAGAAAAACAAATAAAACTACCCAGCTATTAAAAAAGTTTCTAAGAAAAACACAAAAGCAATAAATAAATAATAAATCAAAACTTATTTTTTGTTTCAAACAAAACAAAGTAATATTAGAAAATGATGACAAGAGATTCAGCTGCAATAGAGATCTTTTTGGGAAAAAAACATTTTTTGTAGACAAACCTTGATGTATTCCATTGTTGGGATCGGGCGGCGGTAAATTGAACCTCTACAAATTGAACCCCGGTAAATTGAACCCCGGTAAATTGACCCTCCGGTAAATTGAACCTCCGGTAAATTGACCCTCCGGTAAATTGAACCTCAAAGTTTGTCTTGGCGGGATTTTTTTTGGCTTTTAATTCTTATTACCAATACAATAGAATTTTTTGCCACAAGGATTTTCAATTCCGCCCACATTATTCACATTTCGACCATGAATTTTATAAAGTCACAGATTTCGGATAGTTATAGATTTCGCTTGTATTAAAATTAAAAGTTCTTGTGTTTTACAAAATTATATTGACTTTATCATGTTGTAATCTTGTTCAGTCTATAATAGCCACGAATGTAAGCGAATATGAAGATTATTCTAAGTAGGTTACAAATTTTCCTTTACCAACCCACTCCATCTTTTAGAAATTTTTGGGTGGACGAGGTAGATATCCATCACATTGAGAAACTATCTCGTATTCCATTTTTAAGCACTCGATCTTCATAATAACAAATTTCACGGTAGGTCTCTCAATTTCCTTGGACCGACATTTCGTTTTACGCTTCTGACTAAATGAAGTGTTGCATATTACTCTCTTTCTATATAATAATTTTTTATCCTTAATTTTTTTTAACCCATTTTATTCAAACTTCCTCTTAACATTCAAACAAGACTACAATTAATATCAAAGATATTCGACATTACAACGTTCCACAAAGGATTCTCGCATCATTTCATTACGGATTACATCCATCTGGGCTTCGGTGAAATTGAGAGAGCCACGACATACGCACTCTGCATATTGGCAAATAAAAAATACGCAATCAAAAGTGTTCGTCTGGCGAGGAATGTCCTGTGAACTTCAGGTTGTTTATCAATCAAGAAGTAATATACATACCTTTGGGCAGAATGCGATCCAGTTACTAGGAGCCAGAGCTTCGTAGCCATACTCTACAGCATATTCTTGCGAGAATTCCCTAAATTATTGTTGTGTGGTCGTATGCTATTTAAAACAATTTTACTTAATCAGATTGTTGTAATCTGTGCCATCCCAAGAAGTGAATCGTAATAGGAGATTCACGGCGGCTTTATTTGTCTGGGCAATCATTTGGTAGTAGAAGTTCACGGTTTCGCCATTCAACCACGCAGTCGGTGTTAAGCACTGCAGATGCTCTCTGTTTAATTTAATTCCATACTTGTCAGCAAGCACTTCGACATGATTCTGCTCTGAAAACGACGAAAAATTCAGCAAAAAATTTAATGAAAGTTCACCAAGAGCGTTGTTAATTGTGATGACTTCCAATTTATTTTTGACTTTTTCGATGTTCTTCTTTTGATAAACCTTACTCTCCCTCTTTAAAACAACTGAAGATGAAAAATAAGATTAAAACCATCCGATAAATAGTTACCTGGTGGTTCGAATACTGGTATTCGGCCCAAGTTTACAGCTATCGATTGCAGAAATTCGATCATTGGCATCTGGTCACATCGCCTCACCGTTTCTTTGATCTTTTCGTCTGCATCCACTTATGCTTGCTCTCTGCGCGGCTTCTTTGCTCCCGCCCAATGCGCAGTCACTCTCTGCTCTGCAAACCTAAATTCACGTCGTAGGCCTGAAGAGTGTGTCACCAACGGAGTGATTTAGAAAAATACTAGCCTTGAACGAACCCTGACCGTTGAAAGACTCTATTCCCTTGTTCGTTCTTGGCTCCTTATTCTCCACCAAAGCCTGAAGATTCCATTTCTTGATGATGAAGCTACAAGAATATATTTAAACAGTCAACATGAAAAAAACTATCATGCTTTTCTTTGTTTCCCATTGCCTGTAAGACGTCCATTATAGTAATAGTTAGAAATATAGTCTCGAAATTCGAAATAGTTTAGAATGATATCAAGCATGAATTCATTCTCTAAATTTTCCACGTGTTCCCTGAAAATTTTAAAGTAGTTCGTCTACAGCTGTTAGTGTCACCTTAATTCAACAAATACTTGTTCTACATCTATCACAGGGACGGACGTCAAAGCGGGAATGCATTTGACTTCTCTTCTAAATTCAGCGCTCTTGTCATACCACTAACTAAAGACCACTAACGAATATCTAGGTATTATGGGTAAACTAACACCACAGTAACACCATCTAGATGAGATCTGGCTGACGTAAGCTAGTTACTATTACATCTTAGTTCAACCCATAATATGGGGAGACCTAATATCCTTGTAGTTTTCCTAGCCTTTCGTGAGGCTTACCTATCACCGAGATGGTTCCTCTTCATACCGTGATTTACCAACACCAAAAAATATAATTAGTTTTGATAACAATCGTCTCAAGACAAATTTGGAGGTTCAATTTACCGGAGGGTCAATTTACCGGAGGTTCAATTTACCGGAGGGTCAATTACCGGGGTTCAATTTGTAGAGGTTCAATTTGTAGAGGTTCAATTCACCTAGAGCCGTTGGGATCAGACAAAACAGTGGACAGACAGCATTTCTTTGAGCCACAAATAACTTACATGGCTTCAGGATAATAGAGGAAAAAGGAGCAAAGTTGACGAAAAGAACAATAAAACAACAAAGCAATAGGAAAAAATAAGAGTGCACAAGAAGTTTTTGCGACTTTTTTTGATTTTGGGTCGGAAAAAAGAAAAATACCGAAAAAAAATTATAAAGAGCCTTAGGATATTTGAAAAAGTCTTGAAATGCAGAGATTTTTGATTATCAAGTATTCGGAAAATTCCTGCATTGAACCCGAAGTGACTAGTCACCGTGTTTTTAATGGGCTTCAAGCAGGGTACTAAAATTTAATTTTTAAAAAGATTTGTACTTCTTTCAAGACCTAAAATTTTTTCATTTTTGTAGTTTTGTACTTTTTGACCAATTCTATTTTTTTAATCTCAAATTCGCAACCCTGGTTTCCTGATATTTATTGCAGGCCTCACGTTGGAAAAATTGGGAATAAAATTTCATTGCCGAAACCCAGCAAAAAGTGTGCAGTAGTTTTTATTTTTTTAATAATCAGGTACCGCATGGAAACTGGACATGGTAGACGGTATTTTCGGCATTTTTCATCCAAGAAAATTCTAGCGTAAAATTTTACAACAATATGCTACTTTTCATTCCTCCATCAGATGCCTATTTCATTTTTTTTCGAAAAATTTTGCCCGTGACCCTGAATACCTGGATCGGTGTCCATCAATTTCGGTATTTAGGATCGCAGGCAGAATATTTTTGAATAAAAATACAGAAACTGAAATTGGAGTTTGATAAAAAGATGAAAATGAGCATATACTTGTAATGCCTTGTTCACGTACTTCGAACTCGAAGTACGTGAACAAGCCATAAAACTTTCAGCTAGAAATTTTGGCGCTAGTATAGAATACACCCCCCCCCTCACTTCCCGTTGGTGTGGTTATACTTTACCAGGGTCGAAATTTTCTTAAAGGGGTGGGGGAGGACTTTTTTCTCAACCCCCTAAGTGTAACCCCCCCTATAAATAGAGGGTCGAAAATGCTTCTTGAAAAAATACCCAAGGTATTGATCATCGTCTCTAGCAGGAAGTGTTAGTCATATCGTGGTAAATTCAGGAATTTCCGACGACCTAAAAGATCCCTTGAAAAAGGGATCGTTAAAATGGCTATTCGGAGCCATGTGCAATCAAAATTCGAGGGCATCCTGATAGTTTTTTTCACCCATAGTGGAACCCAGTAAATAATAACAATAAAAAGTAATGTATTTTGTGACTGTTTATCATGTTGCAGCGGGCTTTGTCTTAGGACAGGAAAAATAGTTCTCGGAGGTGTTTTTTGCTTGAAATGGTCTGAAACATTAACATTGAGGCATTTTTTATGAATTTAGTCGACCTCCAGACCTGTCCACACAGGTTTGGTTAAGCGCCGGACTAAATGCGGGCAGCGGAAACGAAAATGGAGCTATAATTTGTCTGAACCTTTTTTTTCATAAATGTTTTGCGTAGAAATAAAGCTGGATAAATTGTGACCTGATAAGGGGTCATGGGTCAACATGCTCGGCGCTTAATTTCTGATTTTAGAACCCAAATTTAAGCGCCATGCATGTTCAAAGCAATTTCACTCAATTTTCATGATACCACACTGCAGTTTCGACCGACAACTTATTAGGTCAGAATTTAACCAGCTTTCTTTCTGTATGTAACATCTATGAAAGAAAACTTGATCTGAATGATTTACGGCTTCATTTTTGTTTCCACTGCCCGGCGCTTAGCCCTGCCCTAAACTAAGCCTGTCCCACCTATGTTCTGATAAGACAAAATATCAAAACAAAAAATATCGCAAAATCTATGTGATGAATTTCTCTCATAACCATTCTAGGATGGCGGCTGCAGCTTCACCAAAAAATAAGATAGGTCGTCAAATGTCCGACCAAAAAACGCGGAAACGAGTTCATTTCTGTTTATTTTTTTTTTTAATATGGCCACTATTCAGGTGGTTTCAACTACGGTACAACCTCATTGCTTAAAAAAATAACTCAAAAATGCAAAAATTCTCCAAAAAATTACAAGCTTTCAACAAAAACAACAAAGTCGGCTTTTGTTGTGACACACCAGACAGCAAGTGAGAAACACTTATTTAAATTCTTTTCCAACTAATTGTTTTGTGCCTTTTGAAGGGTGGCGGCTTGAGTGAATTTCACCCTCGCCACCACAAAAGGAGCTGAAAAAAGTAGCAGCAGGACTAAAGAGTAGTCCACTTCCTGCTCACAAACACTGCCTAGAACCGCCTCTTGTTTAAAAAAGAAGGGCAAGGTGTAAGGTTACTAATGAATTCCTGTTTCAGCTTTTCAAATCTAAAATTGGGGTTTGCCAAGCCAAAAAACATGTTTTGCCTAAATAGACAAATCGACTTAATTAATTATGGTCGCTTTACGTCCCTCAAACAGCCAAGATTGGATAGGTAGATGTGAACCAAGTGTAAATTAGAACTTTAGGCAAAAAATTTGCGGTTGGAAATTAGTTTATTAGGTTGGCAGCTGATTCTTATTGGTTTTTGTGTTATTCTATACAGGTTGCTACGAAAAAAATATTTTTAAATTTCTTATTAATTTTTTTGAATTATCGCCTTTACATCTTTTCAAAAAAAAAAAATTTGCATAGACTTAGCCTTGGTCAAAAAAAAGTTATTTAAAAAAAGGCGTTAACCCAAAGAATGTCCTAGGACCCCAAAACATCTGAGCAACATAAATATTTTATTTCATTTATAAATATGTCGAAATCAAAATGGTTTTGACGTCCTTAGCCGTTTACTTGAGTAGAAATTTTGAACTAAATCAATCAGATTGTCGAAAATTTTGAGTGGATATAGGGTGTTTGGAAACACTTTTTAAAGAGTTGATTGGGGTTTGTGGTTCTATGCAAGTAGAGTCGAAATTCTTTCGAGGGTTTTGTAAATATAATTGAATAACACCAATTTGATCAGGATCATGTGATTTTTTTGTTCAAATTCTATTTTCAAATCTATGATAGTCTTCTATTGTAACTTTTTCAGCCGGAGTTTATTGTAGGTAAGCCATGAAGTCGACTAGAATGTTTTAAACCCTCACTTTTTCAATAACCTAATAGCAAGGTTTTTTTGTTGAATCGGCTTGCACCTTTCGTCAGTGTAGTAATCTGTTTAAAGAGTACTGCATGGTCTCCCAGGTATTTTCCGAGTGTTTGATCGAATTAGCACAGTGAAAAAAAGACAAGTAAAATTGCAACAAAGCTGCCCGATGGGTTGTAAAAACTTTATTTTCGAGGCCCATTGAAGAAATTTTATTACGCATTTTGACCTTGAGAATAGCCAAAAAACTGGTGCTCAGTCAGTCGTCCTCTACTATTTTTTCGAGGCTGCAACTGAAATCGCCCACTAAATTTCTAAATTTTGACACTATTAAGACACAATTAATTAAGTTCCGCAGTAGATTCAAATTTCCTTCAAGACACTGGATTTCAACACTAAATTTCTGAATTTCGACACTGAATTTACACAAAAGCAAATTCTGAAGGAAAATAGATCTTGATTTTTGTTAATGGTTGTTATTGTTGGACATTGTTGTTGAAATAAAAAAGAAGTCTTGTTGAAAATCAGAAATTTAGTGGGGAAATTCAGTTTCTCAGAGAAATTTGAATTTAGTGTGGAAATTCAGTGTTAAAATTCATTGTTTTGAAGAAAATTTGAATTTAGTGCGGAACTTAATTAATTTAGTGTCAAAATTCAGAAATTTAGTGTGTGAATTCTACTTGATCCTTTTTTGGATGGCAGAACCAAATTTTTTGCCAACCTGCAAAAATTTCCATTCGAACTTTCTTGATAAATCTTATTTCTAAGACGTGTTGGTTTGCATGTTCGCCGAAAATAACTAAATTAGACAATGAAAACAGTTAATTTGACAGTCAACACACAAAATAGGTGCTAGAGGCACAGAAAATTAAATAATAAAAAGCAATTTTGCCTCAAGTTTCAAAGAAAAAATTTCAAAAAAAACACACAAGAAAAAAGTTAAAGTCACAGCATAGAAAAAAACTCCAACATTATTATTATTGCCAAGGTGTTATTTGCCGCTAGAAGCATTCAACCTGAAATTCCAGGCTCAATTCCAAGGACTGGCCCGGAAACAGGCCATTCCGGCTGTCTAGGTCTCACATATACATTTCTTGACCAATTTTTTTATATTTCTGTTTTTTTGTTGTTGTAAAATGATTTGAATAGGAGGATGTGCGTAACTTATGTCAAGGCAACATTTCCTGGAGAGTTAATGTGTGACACTGGCTGCCGCTGCACTTCTGCTTATCTAGACAGCACATGGATTCAATTACTAAACAAACACAAAGTTCCACCCTCCAAATAGCCAAAGTAACAGCATGCCTGCAGGGATTTAAATTGGCTAAAGCGAGGGTGGATCGAATTTTCAAAGAAATCTCGCGAAAAAAAAATTATTTCTAGAAAAAGATCGAAGAAGGAAAGTCTGTAATTTTCGTTTTATTAATCAAAAAAAGGAAAAAGGAAGTAAAAAAGAAAAATTTGAACAAAAATTTTGTACTTTTTTCGGGATCCCAAATCTTTTCTATTTTTGATTTTTCACGTCAAAATATTTTGTTTCGCTTCAAAATGGCAATAAGCACTAGATAGTAGGGCACTTTTTGACGAAAAATGAACAAAGTGTATTTATTTTGGCAAAATATACTTTTTTTTCAAAAAAATTTCATTACATCTTTGTTTTAGAAATAGTGTAAACCATCTTTTACAGTACAGGGTGATTCAAGAACTTTGGAATATTTCTTTTGATCCTAACTTTTTCTAACACGCGTTTTTTTGAAAAAACGGGTCTTACAAATAGCCTCAGAATCGCTCGAGAATTTTGTTATATAATGTCAAAAACACGATATTTTCTTGGTTCTTCCTGTGGTGTGAACCTTGACCATCCAGAGACAGGAGCTAAATAACACAGGAGCTAAACCCCCTATATCAAAAACAGTTCTCAAGCGATCTTAGGTCGATCTGTGAAGACCGGTCTGCAAAAAACACGTTGCCGAACGTCGTTGCGAGCATACTTGCACGTTTCGGAAAACAGGGCGCCACCGCGGCGCCAGGCTTTTTTGAAATTTTGGCATCTGGCGCCATGCTAGAATAAGGGCGCCGGCTCCGGCGCCGGTATTTTCGCCTGTAAATTAAGTCCTTATAATGAAAATGTATATTTTCATCTCAAAAATACTCAATTTCGAAGATAATTCAAGAAAATTGTGAAAGTTTTAAGAAAATTTTCAAAACATTTTGAAAAAAATAGCGATTTTGTAAATATTGCGACAAAGTCGGCGCCTTACTGAAAATCTCGGGCGCCGGCGCCAGCTGTAAAAAACACAAGGGCGCCGGAGCCAGGCTTGTAAGAATTCGCGACGGCGTCGACCTTGGGCGCGGGTGCCCGTGCAAGTATGGTTTCGAGAACCTAAAGTACAATAACGATTTACTCCAACTAATGTGAAAAAGTTATAAGTCAACAGATGGTGAATGCATTGGAAAAAAAGTTTGCAGTTGCTAAAAAAAGTAATGCAAAGAGCCGAATGTGGCTAGCTCTTGCTGATGGCTTTCAAAATATCCATAACTAAAACGTAACTTATTGCTGCAAGAGACTTTCTGTTAAGTTTCAGAAAAGAAAATCTGAAAATTGAAGTCTATCAAGGACACCATTCTAATTTCTGTTCCGAATCGCAACGGGAGTTCCTTCAATGTTATGTTAGATAAAGGTTTTTCGGAACCCATCAACCTTTCAGGACATTGCAAGACGTACGAGAATTTTTTTATTCCAATCTGGATCGGCCAGGGGCTAGACTCTGTTTCAACTTGACTTTTGAAGCCTTTCAATGATTATTATCTGTTAAGTTTGTCCGGAAAATAAGGTCATGTGCGATTTTCGGGCCAGGTTGGCTGATGGTAGTTCGTAAAAAGCTTCAATAATGGAGCTGAAAAAATTTCCGACCCTAGGTAAAAAACAAAATTAAAGTGGTGGGACAGTGCTGTTAAGCGGAGAGGGCAAAGAATGGAAGCAGTGGGAACACGTGCCCATTGTCAGGATTGAGTGTTTCTATTTTCACGCCAATCAGCCTCATTTTTAGCTAAACTTTGTACCAAGCAGCACCTGTTGGTGATGTCCGGCTTCATATTTTACACATCATTTTTTAAAAACTGCCCTTACTGTGTAAAATTTATCTAATGACATCCTTTTTGAAGTGTCGTCGAATCGAAGTTCGAGAATCAGTATACTTTTTAAAATGAGGATCGGTTCTCGACTAGGCTGGAGGTCAAGAGGACCTTGGGCGGGAACCGACTTTTTCAGATATCGTCAGACCGAAGATTGACTGTATGGATAATGTACGTTACTGCGCATACAGGGTGCACAATATTGGGGGTGCGCGACAATTCACTGCCAGCCAATTCACCCCCGCAGCCTATTCACCCCGACCGATTCAAGCCCAGACGATTCACCCATGATGGATACACCCCCAGTTTTTGTTGGCCCTATATAATTCACCTCTATTATTAGAACATTCGAGTAAATTTGAAAATTAATATAAGAGTTTATTCATTTATAGATATGCATAGTAAGAACCACATAGACCATAAGGACACATAGCCGATAAGGACCACATAGGCCAGCGTAGGACTCAAAAGGGACTCCAGCGGACTCAAAGATGTTCTTAGAGCCTTAATAAAAGTTATAGAAACGTATTTAAGTGCGTCATAACATATGCTGGGATACCCTTGGCTAAGCCTAATCTTAAAAATATAAAATGATTAAAAAATATTGGCAATAAATTTTGAGACTTATCAAACAAATTTATTCCAAACTTGTTCAAAGTACTGAGACGAGTTGAAGTGCGTAAGCAAAAGCGACTACAGTCAAACTTCGACGCTGCTGTCATATAAACACCAACTCAAACACCAATTTTTGGCAACACCCCCCCCCCCCCCAAAAAAGCTACTGTAATATACCCCCCCCCCCCCCAAAAAAAGCTACTGTAATATACCCCCCCCTCAATAATTTTTCAGGTACCCCAAAAACCATACTTTTTCTTGGAAAAGTGGTGAAATTATTACGTGTTGTCCCTGAGCCTATTGCCTAAGGCCCAAAAGCCTAAGCCTAAGGGCTAAGCCTAATTCCTAAGCCTAAAAATTATTGAGGGGAGGGGTGGTATATTACGATAGCGCCCAAACTTCTCTATAAGCTGCACCTCGGGACCGATCCTAGATGTGGCTTATAGAGAGGTGTAGCTTATATAGGGGTATATTATACGGTACATAACCAATTGGGACCGGACTCAGGTGTAGCTTATAAGGAGGTGTAGTATAAAAAGAAGTTTGACTGTACTGTGAATAAATGTGTCATTATGGATCGGCCCTATGCTAAAAAAAGTCCTGAAAACCCCAATTAATGACCACATGGTTTTTTTCTCACTAATTTTCGTCACCAAAAATTTCCCAGCATATTGGCAAATTGGCAGACAGGCAGACAACTAAACCTAAATTCATCACAACTCTTGTGAAGATTTCTCCAAGACTTCAGCACTAAGCCCTTCTAATCTAGGCTCAACCGCTGTACACCACCAAAACAATAGCCATGTGCTTGCTCCTTCCTTTTTAATTGGACAAATTGGACTTTCCGAGAATAGAAATGATGAATAATCGGAGAAAAATGTTTGTCTCAGACAATTTTTTTACAAATATGGTTTAGTTTTGGATTTTGGCCTTTTCGATTAAGATTTCTTTTACTATTACAGACAACCGAGTTTGTGACCAAAACAAGCAGAAGAAGAAAAAAATGTGTGTGTCTAATGAATGCTAATCTAGCATGCCCCTGAGCCATAAAAAACGTATGGATCAAAACGAAAATAATAATCGGATTTGACAGCTAAATAAATTTTTGGAATAAACAAAAGCCAGGATGGACAATAAAAGCTACTTAACTCTGCGAATTATACATTTAATTTGTCATCTGCAGGCAGTTATAAAAAATGAATAAAAGGCATTAAAAATGCAGCCAAAACAAATAGACAATGGTTGAAAAATTAGTGGGCGAGGACCGTGGTTTGCAAAACAGATAAATTCATCTGATAAGTTTATCTGTCAGATAAAATTTTATCGGTCGGATGAAATTTTTTAACACTCCGAAGCCCGAGAAGCACTTTTACCTAGTTGGACTCAGAATTTAGCGCTGAACACGATGGTCATTTCCGCTTCAATGACGGGTTAAGTAGACGTAAAGGGGTCAAGAAGGTAACGGATTGTGCATGGCCAAATCCAGCTCGATACCCACATCTTTTCAAGTGGTGCACCATGGTTGTCATGCTACATCTACCCCCATAACATACAAAAATAACCGCCTGAATATTCGAATTTCAAATTTAAATGTTTATTGTCTTGAGCGGAATCAAAAATTTACAGTGACTTTTTAATTAAAACAGTTTTACATGCAAATCGATTACTTATTTTCAAAACCCCTACCCTGACAAAGAAGTGTTGATTTATCTCAACCTTATCAATAAAAAACCCTGGTCTTATACTTATGCGAAATAAGTGTTACAGACAGTCATTTAAGTATATTATGAGGGCAGATGTAGCATGACAATCATGTTGCACCACTTGAAAAGATGTGGGTATCGAGCTGGATTTGGCCATGCACAATCCGTTACCTTCTTGACCCCTTTACGTCTACTTAGCTTTACACCTCACTATTTTATTTATACTTAACCCGTCATTAAAGAGGTAATGACCATCGTATTCAGCGCAGAATTCTGAGTGCTTATCGGTCTCTGATGTGTTAAATAAAGTGCTTACATAGCTAAGAAAAACAAAACATCAAAATGAGAATGTTCAATGGGCTGCGTGATGAAAGTAGTAAAGTTCTAAAATTTAAATTTTGAAACCCATCATTTTTTTATTTTTTGTTGTAATAATTTTTTCGTGGTAGGTTCGCTGAAGATAGCAAGGCAAAGGTCTCAATTTTGTAATGCATTTTTTTACTGCTGCGGTTTTGTATTCCGAAATAAATTTTTTCATCTGACCTAAAGGAGTGGTAGTAATAGTAAAGCTTTATAATTAATAAACTTCATTAAGTCGCTTTATTTCAGTGGTGAACTTGTTGTCAAATGATTTTACAAAGCAAAAACGCTGTTTTCTTCGACGCCATAAATTCGATATCACCCGCTGACACCATCGATTTCTCAAATAAAAATATCAATTTTTCATTATTAGTGATGTAGACATACCGTATTTATTTCAATAGAAGGCCATGGCCTTTTATTTTAAAGTTTTAAAATTTTTGCTTCTGTGTTAAAATAGTATAAAAAGTGGTAAGCCCCAGTGTACCGCCCCCTCCCCCCAAAACCAACTTTCATATATGCACTCAAAAACCATTTTTATGAAATAATTTTGCCATAAAAAGGCCAGAAAAGCCATTTAAATAGGGTTCAAGGGCTGTATTGGTGAGGGAAGGGACAAACAGGGGCCACTAATAAATAAGGGTTTAAGGCACCCTCAAACCCAGAAACTTGTGGAGGACCTAAATAGATAAGAACTCAAAAGGCTGCCTGAGCCAGGATTCCGTGGAGGTGAATGCAGAATTTTTGGATGGCTGAGCCTCTGGCTTGTGGCCAAAGGCTGGAAGAGGCCTTTTTCGGCCTAAAAATTGAAGATGTTGAACATAGTTTTGACTGCTGGTGCCTAACGCACAAATAACTCTGGTATGCATACATTTTTTATGCATCCAGAGTCACTTTCAAGTGATTTGTGTCCAAGGTATGTGGGTGTGCGCATCTCAACTCCAAGCCCCCAAGTCTCCTGCGCCCCCTCAGAGGGCGCAGGGAGCTTGGTAGGTTAGAGATGCGCGCACTCATTTACCTTAGACATGATTCCGAGAAGATCACTTGATCATAAAATGCATATAGAGTCTATTTTTGCCACGGCCCGAGTTGAAAAATATGGTAAAGCAGCTAAAAAGAGTGGCCCCTGTATTATTCCCTTCCCCTCCCAATACAGCCCTTGATCCCTTTAAAATTACTTTTCTGGTCCTTTTATAGCAAAATTATTACTTAAAAATGGTTTTTAACTACTTATAAAAAAGTTGGTTTTGGGGGGAGGGGTACAATGGAATAGCGGCAAATTTTCAACTTCTACCTCGAAAAATTTTGAATACAGACTCGATAATATAAACGATAATATAAAGCAAAAATTTACATGAAACTTATTTGGCATTTGGAAACCTCAAATCGTGCATTTTTGTAGCAGTTTTCAGACCGAAATGTAGCCCTGAATCTGCTCTACACACTAGCCAAACAGTATTTTAAAAATTTTGGTCATCTATATTACATTTTCAGGGCATTTTGAATTAAAGTCGGACGAAAGTCCAGATTTTAAGTCAAACAGTTGGCAAAAAGTTTCTTACTAAACGTTTAGTTAGTTAAAAATTTTCTACTGTTTTCAAATTGACAACAATAACAGGTATATCGCTGTCTAATTTCTAACCACACATAATTTATTGCAACATTTTTGCAAAATGGAGCACAATATATTGAAGTATTTAAGCAAGTCAAAAAAAATAATTTGATTTCACAAAAAAATAATTTGGTTTCTACTCTTACCTTTTTGAGCTACTTTTTTTACAGATATTCCAATGAATAATACTTTGTGAAAAACTATATTCTCAGGGCAACATAATGGTGTTATCAGTTAAAACAAATGTCAATTTCATGCTGAACAGCAAAGGATGCACATTATTGCCAAAAGGGAGCATTTTTACACATTTTCCAATCTAACATCAGCTTTTCTGGACGCTTTGAGAAGCCTTGTCTCAAAGAGGCATGCCCGTGGGTTTTGAAAAATTTAAGACGGCGGACCAGCAAATTTTTTTTGAATTGTGCCATTTTTCTCTCATTTTACTTCAAATCTGATATTGATGACCTTATACTACTTTAAAAACTAGGCAGAAAACTTGAAAAAATCTGAACGAGAACGCATATAAAAGATGTTCGAGAAAGAAAAAAGGTGCTAGTTCCCGCCTTTTCTCCGTGTTGGGCATGCCCCTTAAATGCCCCAAAAACCGATCTCAAAAAATTCTGAAAAGTCGGTTAAGCATATCAAGGCCTTGATTCAAGGCAAACTGAATGGGGTGTATTTTCTATTCTAGCATGAGTGTTTCAGCCAATGCTAGGCTATATTTAGAAAAAAATTGTAAAAGACTTGGTCTTCTTATCAAAAAGAACCTTTTTGCAGCGAAAAATTTTGCTCCAAAAAATATTGTCCAATAGAAACTAGCCATTTGAACAAAAGCAGAAAGAGTATTTTTTCTCTAACTGTCTGCCTATCCCTTAATCCTATAATTTAGTAGATCTTGCGAGCCACTGCAGCATATATACCGCCCAAAATTTTGGGTTGCTAAGTGGGTGTGTGTGGAGGAAAAAGGACGAGGCCATCACTCGGGACAAAAAGGCAAGTTGAGATATAACTCAAAAGCCCTAAAACGAGCAGGCCGCTAATCAGTGGCCTGCTTATACCCGCGTCGAATACCAGCTATTAAGGTGTTTGGCCAATGGGAAAGGACCGGTTGGATTGAAAAAGTCTGACTGGACCTAAAAAGGCCGGCGGAGGGAGTGCATTAACTGCACCAACGATGCACTCAATAAAAGCTTGGGCCAACTGAGTTGGAGGAGACACGGCCATTCCAAAAGATATGTCTCATGAGGTTTGGAGGAACAGTTCCTATAGTGGTTTGGCTAGACTGATCACCGTTCGTTCCCATTTCCAGCGAAGCGCACACTCATTTTTTGGCTGTAAAAAGTCGACTGATCAAGCATCAACTGACCACGATTGGCTGAATTGAACTAAAATGACAAATGCAAAAAATAAACAATGCTTGGCAGAAATTTTTTTCAAAAAATCGAAAAACATTAAATCAATGATATTAAAAGCAAAATGGTCTGCTAATACGATGATTGAGCAAACTGTTGTCTTTTTTAACACTCGATTTCGCTACAATATCTAAAATGTACTTTAAAGTGCCAACAAGAAAACCAGATAAAATAATGCAACGAGAGTTCCATTACTGTATAATTTTGCTGGGTAATTTATGTTGAGCTCATGGCTGTATCTCCGGTTCAATGATAAGGGTTACGATAAAATTATATTCAATGGTAATTTGGATTCAATAAAATCCAATCTGTTTTTGACTGATATATTAAATGAAAAGTTTCTTTGTGTTTTTCAAAAAGCTACAAGGTCTCCATTTGTGAGGCCATAAAGACAATGTCATAAAAATTACGATGTTGTAACCTTTGGACAAAAAGTTATGAAGTTTTTGACTTGTCCTTATATCATTTGACCTTTCGAGAATCGCCTTTTAACCATTCTGCAGAACAATTTTTGTGCTAAAAATTTTTAAAGGAATGTCTGAGCAGCCGCTAGTGGAAAGTAAGGAGGTTTGTGTGTTATGAAACCATCACTTAGTCGATCCATTATAGTATGCCAGTCTTATTGGTAATTACTGCCAATCAAGGACTGAAAGTATGGCGGGGCTAGGTGATTTTCGCGTCAAAAGTTATTTGCCAAAAAACGACATGTGCGACATTTGCCAAAACGACAATTGTGCCGCCGAGTTCTTTTATATCTTTCATTTTATTTCTGTTTCCCGTTGTATAAACAATCGAATTAGACTACATTTGGCCAGAAATGCATGTTCTTTCAGCAAAAAAACAGAAGAACAAAATGAAAAAGTGATATAAAGTATTTTTTCTAATAGAGCGGCATGCCGCTCTATTTTAAACTCCCGAAAATTGGGAAATTGTCAATCGAAAATAGCCTTAACTCTGATATCGTAGTCAAAAATAGAAGGGTAACGTTCTGATACAGCTTGCCGCTTTATTAGAAGATATACGGCAATAAGGAAATCGATAGCTCAAATGTCACTTTGTCTAATTTTGATGGCGAGAAAAAACATACGTACGGCAGGAAGGAGTATAATGTGTCTTTTTAGTTTGTGCAAATTCAGTTTGTGCCACTGCAGTTTTCGCCCCCTCAGTCTCTGCCCTTTCAAATCGTGCCAATAAATGGAGTCAGTGATGTCTTGGAGGAGGTCGTACACTTTAAGCTTGCTTTTCATTTTTATTTTCTAAAACTTTCATTTTGGTCAAAATTTATAACTTCAATAAAGAGAATTTTGCCTTGCTTTGCAGCGCACACAATAAGACAAAAAAGGATGATAAGCCATACAAATACCCAATAATTATTGATAGCTTGCAAAAAGGTTTATATAAAGACTTGACAGATATCTAATGATGGCTTTCACTTAATGATTTTGAAAAAGTTAGTGAAACTCACCATGTTACGGTCGCCAAACTATGCCGACATAGGCTAAATTCAATAAAACTGTGCCCTTTTTCGCATTCTCCGGGCACGGTTTTGTTTACAATTCGTCTGGAAAAAACAGGCAAAAAAAAAAGTTCATACAAATAAATGGGTTGTCCATTTTAAAACCCTTAAATTAATCCCAAATTTGGTAAAACTTATCTATAGCCCTACGTACATAATGATTCGTGTTTCGTACGCATCCGCACTTCAAAGCACAGTAAAGTGACAACAATAAAATTTGTTTCCGTGTATACATGGAAGTATTCGCAATGAGTATCCGTAATGCGGACTTTAAGCTTGCTTTGCCTTTTGAGCTTTTAAAACTTTTATTTTGGTCAAAATTGAAAATTTCAAAGCTTTAAATTTTGGGTAGCTTTGCAACTCATACAAAAACATCGTATTTATAAATAAAATCATGGTTGTTTTCACTTAATGATTCATGGTTGTGCTGAATCGGTAAGGAACTGTAGTGCCCATCCCGTATGATTTCATGCGTAGGTTCCCCGAAGGGGGCGCAAGGGGCTTGGTTGGTTAGAGATGCGCGCACTCACCTTAGACATAATTCCGAGCAAGATTCTTGAACAAAATGCATTTAGAGACTGTTTTTGCCCATCTCCAGTGACTAAAACATGATAAAACAGGTAAAAAGTCAAAATTTCAAAGTGTACAAAACACAATTTTTTTACCAAAACTTAAAAATAATGTTTTTTTGAACTTCTGAGGTCACTTTAGATCAATATAGGGTGTTTTAAAACACTTTTAAAAAAAATTGTGGTGGGGGTGTAAACGGCAATAGTACTGGTGTTTTTAGGGTTTTGAAATTTTCGTCAAAAAAATTTCGCTAGACCCTCCTGAAAATTTGAAGATTTTTCGACTTTTATCTTGACACGAAAGTACGATGAATGGTTATAACTTTTTGTATACTGAACTTTTTTTCAAGCTGTGAACTGCATTTTGTAGACGAGATCCAGGGCTATTTTTTAATCAGTGATTTGCCTGTATGTCATAAAAAATAGCTGCTGTAAAATTCAAAAGATTGTAATGTAACTTTTCTTACAATAAACTAAGTCAGTGTTTACATTGCGGACGTAACTTTAAGAAAATTCAACATCCAAATAGTTTTTGTCTCGAGAGGAATTTTAAATTGGGCAATGAGCTACAGATTAAAAGAGCTGTTTTCAAGTAAATCAACCACGCTGAAAACGAATCCGCTGTTTAATTTCACTAATTGTTAGTTTGCATTGCAGCAAAGGCAAATTATAATGACCGAACTTACAGAAGCCATAACTCTGCAAGGAAATATATGTTGATAATTTTCTTTGCAGATTTCGAACGTCCACAAAATTATTCACGAAACGATACAATGTTAACACTGACTTAGTCTATTGTGAGAAAAGTTATAGCTATTTGAAGATGAGTCCTTATCAAATGGTTGACATTACAATCTTTTGAATTTTACGGCAGTTATTTTTCATGACGTACAGGCAAATCACTGATTAAAAGATAGCCCTGGATCTCTTCTACATGATGCAGTTTACAGCTTGTAAAAAAGTGCAGTATATAAAAGTAATAACCATTCATCGTACCTTCGTGCCACGATAAAAGTCGAAAAATCTTCAAATTTTCAGAAGGGTCTAGCGAAAATTTTTGACGAAAATTTCAAACCCTAAAAACACCATCGGTTCAGCATGAAATTCTGAGTCCAACTAAGCGAAAGTGCTGCTCAGCCTTTGGAGTCTGAACCAGAGGACGCCCACGATGGTCACGAAGTAATGAACCACGGCCCTATTAGACTTTAGGGGGCAACATTTTTTGCCTTGGTCCCCCTGTTGTTTTTTTGTTAAAAAATACCTTGGTCCCCCGTGTTGTTTTGAAGGTGATCATGGTCAAGGTGATCATGTTAACCATAATCAACCTGATCACCATAATCACAGTGTTACAGTAACCATAATGAACAGGGGGGACCAAGCTGTTTTCATCAAAAAAACAACAGGGGGACCAAGGCAAAAAATGTTGCCCCCTAAAGTCTAATAGAGCCATGAAAGTGGTTGCACTGACGTATTCCCCCACGGATAGTGCTCTGATGGAGGGATAACCTCATCTTCGTGATTCTCGACCCCTATTTCATGAAAAAGCTGGCTTTTTTATTTTGAAAAAAAAATTTAAAACCACTGGGGAAGGAATAGAATCTGCCTTTTTAGTTTGTGCCCCTTTAGTTTGTGCCCTTTTTGAATTTTACCAATTCAAATAGTGTCAATATATTTGAAGGGAAAATCATCCGAAGTCTTGGCACAAAATCTATTTGGCACTACAGCCAACTCTCGCTATAATATACACCCTCGTGACCGGTGTAGGTGTATATGATAGCGAGAGTAAAAAACCAAACTATATGCATACAGTCTACTCTCGATAAACTGGCACCCCTGGGGACCAGTCTGGGGTGCCAGTTTATCGGGGTGCCAGTTTAGTGGGATGTTACTTTGCCTAATTTCTCTGTCGGCCAGCCAAATAGGGCTTTTTCAAAGTGCCAGTTTATCGAGGGTGCCAGTTTATTGGAGTGCCAGTTTAACGAGAGTAGACTGTATGTGTATTATATCGAGTGTAACAGCAAATCATATTGAATCCATCATAAAAATTCAATGACTAACCGAAAGAAATATGTTAGTTCACTTTGCTTTTCTTTGCGCTGCTGATAAAAGGCCTCATCCAATCAAATTGACACAAAAAACAGTTAATATTTGTCTGTCATTTTTTTCTTGTCAGGACAAAATCGTTGTTTTCTCAAGTGTATATTATAGCAAGAGTAAAATAAAGGAGAGTGTAACTTCTGAAGTGTATACTATAGCGAGGTGTATACTATAGCGAGAGTATACTTTCTTGACTTTCTTTGCTGGCCAACCAAATACCGCTCAGGTGTATATTATACCGAGATGTATACTATAGCGAGTGTATATTATAGCGAGAGTTGACTGTATTTGGAATAGCACAATTAGAAATAAGCACAAACTGCAGTGGCACAAACTGAAAGGAATTCAATTGACACACACAAACTAAAATGGCACAATCTATTACTTTCCCGTTTAGCAAATAAATTTTTTACTTTCAAATAACTTTTTACCTAGCCATTGCGAGTCACAGGTGCTAGTAACAAAAGTTTTGAATTTTTTCAAAAAACCACTGACTAAACAAAAAAAATTTTTTTCGCACCAGATTGATAAAACTAGTTTGCTGAAAAACGCCGAAATTGTTAGATTCGGTGTCTGTCTAAATTTGATGAGATGGTACTATGTTATTTTCGTGATCTATACGTTTCTTCTGCTTCTTTTCTTCGGCTTGCCTGTCCACGCACAAGAATGTATGCTCAGAAGGTGAATGAACTTCCAGGAGAATTTGAAGGGAAAAAATAAGGTGTCCCCGACGGTGAAATGTCCTGGGGGTGAAATGTCCGTGTCTCCCCGTCTGACTAGCCAGTTCTGAAGGACCCAAGAATTATTACAACTACTTTACAGTTTTTCCAGCTTTATTATTATTGTGTATAAGCATTCGGTTAAATAAAGTTATTCGTGGTTGATACTAGTTTTCATTAGGGGTGTCACTAGTTCGTCAAAAAGCCGACTTAAGTTCATCGTGAATTTTTAGATGTGTTGTTTTTCGGTCAACTTTACTCACTACAGTAGTTTCGGCTCTATCCTAGAAGAGGACGCTTTTTTTCGCCTTGGTCCCCCTGTTGTTTTTTCGTCATTTTGCCTTTGTTTCCATTTTTATTCTTTCGTCATTTTGTTGTCGTTCCAAAAAATTGCTGTAACTACCCTTGCAAACAACAAGTTTAGGCTTAGCCCTTAGGCTTCGGGGTAGGTCAGAGTACGGAAGTTGTGACTAATGAAGAGTTTGCGCACACTTCATTAGTCACAGCTTCCGTACGCTGGCTACCCCGAAGCCTAAGGGCTAAGCCTAAACTGTTGTTTGCAAGGGTAGTTACAGCAATTTTTTGGAACGACAACAAAATGACGAAAGAATAAAATGGAAACAAAGGCAAAATGACGAAAAAACAACAGGGGGACCAAGGCGAAAAAAGTGTCCTCTTCTAGGATAGAGCCGTAGTTTCTATCGTCCGAGGGGTAGTAGCAAGATAATTGCTCCAATTTTTATCTTCTAATCACTGTCTCCAAGAACGTGTCACTGATTTACGGCGGCCGATTGTGTTTGGTGTAAATATCAAGTTTGGTATAAACAACAATCTCTAAGGGTGGTTGAAATGCTGCATGTAAATCAATGAAGTGAATATGGGAAATCTAACTACGCTTCAGGTGCTACTGTACAATCCGGTGCCAAAATATACCTGTATCCGCTTTCTTTTCTCTCTAAAAGGTGGTCCTGCTAACCGTAATCACGATATTTCTACAACCATGATGGACAGGTGAGACGTGGGCCATATTCAGGAAGATAAATAGTGAAACGCAGGTATACTTCGGCACCAATCATCAATTTAACTGGGAATGAAATTGTATTAAAAATGCTCGGCTCATGCGTATTCTATTTAACAGAGACTAATTTCTGACGAAAATAACTATTTGGCTTGACTCTCTGATGGCTTTTAAAAATTTAAATTTATAATGATTAATGTTTGGGAACTGAATTGGCATAAAACAAATTTAACAATTTGAAACCTATCAAATAATCCAGCTGCGTACATTATTTATGAATTTTTGTATACTAGGCTTGAATATGCAAGCATCCGGCCGAATATCGGTTGGCCTTATTTAAATCTAATAGAGCGGCATGCCGCGCTATTAGTCAAACTCGGGCAATACTTTTTTTTGTCACAGATTCACTTCTTTTTGTCACAGATTCACTTTTTTTTGTCACAGATTTGATTTGTCACAGATTCACTTTTTTCTGTCACAGATTCACTTTTTTTTGTCACAGATTCACTTTTTTCTGTCACAGATTTCCTCTTTTCTGTCACAGATTTAGCTCAAACCACAGGGGGGGACCAAGCACTTACAAAATTGGTCAAACAAATTTTCTCTCATAACAGCCTGAAGTTTTTCTATAACGTTTTTATCATGTTTTAAGCATTTTCGCCAAAAATTATTTTTCCGCAAAAATTTTTGCCTTGGGGACCAAGGTAGTCCAAAGTTTTCAGGAGCCTGAAATGGGACCTTGGTCCCCCAAGGCAAAAATTTTTGCGGAAAAAATAATTTTTGGCGAAAATGCTTAAAACATGATAGAAACGTTATAGAAAAACTTTCAGGCTGTTATGAGAGAAAATTTTTTGACCAATTTTGTAAGTGCTTGGTCCCCCTGTGGTTTGAGCTAAATCTGTGACAGAAAAGAGGAAATCTGTGACAGAAAAAAGTGAATCTGTGACAAAAAAAAGTGAATCTGTGACAAATCAAATCTGTGACAAAAAAAAGTGAATCTGTGACAAAAAGAAGTGAATCTGTGACAAAAAAAAGTTTTGCCCGTCAAACTCTCAGAAATTGGAAAATTGTCAATCGAAAATGGCCTTAACTCTGAAATCCTAGTAAAAAAGTAGGGGGTGCTAGAGGAAATACGATATTTCTTGATCTTTTTGGTATCATAAAGCTTTATGTCCAATGAATCAGAATAAATCTCATGTTTTTAACGCAAGAATGGATGTTTCTTTTTTTGTCA
This sequence comes from Ditylenchus dipsaci, assembly GCA_004194705.1. Classification (NCBI taxonomy): domain Eukaryota; kingdom Metazoa; phylum Nematoda; class Chromadorea; order Rhabditida; family Anguinidae; genus Ditylenchus; species Ditylenchus dipsaci. Next base: position 127,564 of record SADC01000029.1, on the reverse strand, counting down.
AACTTTTTGAACTTTCTATAACTTTTGATCACATTTGTGGCCAAGATTCCGGGCTACCCAATAAAAAAAAATTACAGGCACAAATAATAGATCGATAGAAATGCGATACTCTCACTCTAACGACTGAAAGGTAGAGTGAAAGGCAGGGTGAGAGTAAACGCATTTTTTAAAGTTTTTCAAGAGATTTGTAGCTGAAAAAAATATCATCGTGTAGCCCTGAATCTCAGCTACAAAATGACACCAATAGAAAATTTTTTTATGAACAAAAAAAGTTTACAGCCCTTCCCGCGTTAAAAAAAAACATGAGATTTACTCTCAGCCATTGGAAACGGGCTTAATATTTTGGGATTTAATATACATTTCACTTTAGTATCTTGGATCATAAACAATTTTTTCTTAAAATATTTTTTGTATTTATTTAAAAACCATTCTAGACTAAAAAATAGAATATGTGGCGGTTTTTTTCGCACTGCCCTCCCCGCACCTCTTATCGATCCTGTCTGCTTCTCTATCTAATCAGTGCCTGCCTGACTGCCTTAGTCAACCTATCCTCCTCGTTAAGAGCAGCACTTGGCGACAACAGCGGTGTGAGGGATTGGATTGACGGATGGGAGGGGGTAGGTGAATGGATAGGAGGATGATGGGTGTGCATATGTACATACATATATCTAAGCCTAAATGCAGGAGGGAGGAGGGTTTTTCCTTCTTTGTCCCCACTCACTCCGTCACCACTGCTCTCTAGTGCTGCTTGCTTTCTAAACCGCCAACCAGCAGCAGCAGCATATACACATATACTCTCTCCCTCTATACACATATAGCTGGTTTGGCCAAACAGCAGCGGTACAACAACATCCTCCCGGACCACCTTTATCGTTGGCTTGATTTTTTTTAGGATTTTTATTAGGCTTTGATTTTTAATAGTTGGCAGTAAATTAGTTAACAACAACTTCTGAGTAGGTAGAACGAAAAGCTTTCACTGACAATTACTTCGATAGTTTAGTGGTTCTCTGGTGCTGAGGATTATAATTTTATCGGCAGTTTCTAAAAATGACTAGAGTTTTGCAAATAAGATCCGCAGTGCGAAAAAAGCGATAGAACGTCACCACGATTTGAAAAACGGGTGAAGTTAGACTGGATCACAGCGTGTCATATCGTTAAAAATCGGAAATAGGGAGTTTTGTGCCAAGACCGAAATTCAAATTTTTTCACAGTTTGGAAATTTTCCTACAACTGCTTCTAGTTAAACATTGCATCCGTTACATAGTAATTTATAGTGTTGCTACTGAGTATTTACGCTTTAAAGATGGCCGGTAAAAAGAATTCGCCGAATGCAATAAATATATTTAGCGGTTGCAATGATTAACTGGAAGCATTCATAGGAAAATTCCCAAAATATGAAAAAAATTTGATTCTCGTCTTGGCACGAAACTCCCTATTTGCGGTTTTTACCGATTTTAGACGCCATGTGATACCCTGAGTTTTTATTTGCAACTGGTGAAATCCATCGGGCAGAATACTGTTTTAATCCAGTGGGTTTGATATTGAAAATCAGGCAAAGATTCTCTGATGAGTTTCAGAATAGAATTTTCGACCCTACTAGCGAATACCCCCCCCCAACGATTTTCACTTTTTTTACTTTAGTAAAAAGTACCCAAATATATGTCCCAGACCCCGGAAAATGTGCGCAAACTCTTCATTAGTCACAACTTCCGTACGCTGGCCTACCCCAAGCCTAAGGGCTAAGCCTAAACTTGTTGTTTGCAAGGGTAGTTACAGCAATTTTTAAAGGTCGGATGCTTGGGGGGGGGTATTCGCTAGTAGCGCCGAATTTTCAAAACTTTTAAATCAAAAGAAAATTTTAAGTTGAAAACCCATTAAAAAATTCGGCTACTTTTTAAGTTATTGCTACTTATTCACTATACACGGTGATTCATGAATTTCTGACATTTTTGACAGGAATAACTCTTTTCATAGGTCAGCACCAAAATTCTGTGAGCGCAAATCAACTCAGCTTAAGCTCCGGTTTTGATTGATATATTTTCGAAAAATACGGTTTCGGTTGGTCCCCCTGTGGTTTGGGTTCTGGTCAATGTATTACCTCTGGATGGGCAAGGCCTAAATCACAGTGAGGACCAAGTAAAAATCATGTTTTTGACATCCTATGCCAATCGAAACCGGAGCTCAAACTGAGCTGATCTGCGTTTACAGAATTTCGAAATTCAGCCTATAAAAAATGCTGGCTGTTTTACAGTGTTAAAAATTCTTGGACCACCCTGCAAAAATGCAATTGTGAAACCCACCAAATAGTCAAAACAAAATTGTGCTATCAACTATCATTCAGAAAAATTTGTTCTACAAAACCACATTCGCGACAATATCGGCAAGGAGTCTTTCAAAAATTGGGTTGCAAAGTTTCTGACCTATCTGGGAGTAAATTTTAAAGAGGCATGCCCGTGCGCGAGAAAGAGAAAAGGGGACCAGCAGTTTTTTTCTCTCGACGAATTTCTACATACGTTCTCATCTAGATTTTTCGCTTTTCTGCCTAATTTTTTAAAAGTAGTATAAGGTCATTAATATTAGATTTGATGCGAAACAAGTGAAAATAGAACAATTCAAAAAATTCGCTGATACCCCGCCTTAACTTTTCAAAACGCACGGACATGACCCTTCAAGAGGCTGAAGTTTTATCAGGACTTTACTGTGGGATTGTTTGTTTGTAACTTCTGGTTGGGTATCCATTTTGACTTTTTCTTCTTAACATTCATAAGAAAGTTCAAATCTAGTTTCATAAAACATCCCCCTTCCTAATGATTTTTGCAGAGTACCTAGAACCACCCGTAAAGGCCCAAGTGCCCGCCCCCTCCAAAGAGTATTTCTCTAATCCTACCTTTTTTGGCTCCGTTGATTTTTTTTTCACTCCAAATCCATCGCAAATGGAGTGTGCTGGTATTTGGCCGCGAAGCAGCCAAATACCCTTGGTATTGTCAGCGCAAAAAATTTGAAGTATGGTGTGAAAAATGAAGAAAGTTGACTCAGAGAAAAATACTCTTTGGGTGGGGGGGGGGGGGTGGTTTGGTGCTTGAACTTAGGCCGCTGTCAAAACCACTACTTTTAAGAGAGAGAAAAAGTTGTACGAAAGTCGTTGTTAGTAATGGCCAGGCCTTGTAACTAAGCCTACGAGCCTAAGCCTAAGTAAAAATTATTGGGAGAGCGGGTGAATGTATCTGGCACTATCGTCTAAAAATGTAACATTGTGTTTGAAATCTCAAGATAAGATATTAAATTTCTTGTTATTGCAGGGCAATTCCTAGTATTCTTTCGCCTGTCGAAAATGCCGTCAGAAGTGTGGAATTATTTCGAGGAAACAGAAAATGGCGGAAAATGCAGAATCTGTGGAACAGTGAGGAATCGAAAAGACAAGAGCACTTCCACCTTTTGGCAACACTTGAAACGAGTCCACCAAATCGAGCAATCAAGATTGAGTATAAATGAGCTAAGGTCCGAAGGAATTCCCTCAATGGTGGCAATCAAACAAAAATTGGAGGATAGAAGCTACCCAATGATAAAGGTGTGTGAAATGATCTCAAAATTCAGTGAACTACAAATTTTGAAAGAATTTTCGAAATTTTTTCGGACATAACTTTTTTATAGTAGTTTCGGAACACTCACCACAGTCAATTCCGGAACAAAGCCCTGCCCCACCTAATACTCTTGTGAAAAGTTTCGTTTTGACATTATAGACTCGAATTGGTTTGTGAACGGTCATTCACACTCACCCAATCTCACTATAAACCAATAAAAAATTCATAGCAGGCTGAATCGCTTTTTCAAAACAGTTAACAAACGTCAAAACCATTGGAACAAAATTTTTGGCCAAACGAAATTTTGCAAAATTGTTATGTCATTTAGAAAAGTAATTTCATGCTGGTGCAGGAAGGAAAATTTGGGACGCAACCGACTCTCCAACTTCAAAACTCGCTAACGCAAAAGACTGCAACTGCAAAACTTGCCAATGTCAAAATTAGCTGTCGTGAAACTCGCCAACCAAAAAATTGATTCAACTGTCTCCTTGGGACTGAAAATAGGGGACCTTCGAGACGAATCTTTCGTTGGCGAGTCCTTCGATGGCGAGTTTTCCCGTTGGCAAATTTTTCGTTGGTAATTTTTTGTTAGCAAGTTCTGTAGTTGGTGATTTTTGCCGTTGGCGAGTTTTCGCGTTAGCAAGATTTGCCGTTGGTGAATTTTTTAAACTGGCGAGTTTTCGAATCGATCACTTCTTACGCTGGCAGTTTTTTGCGTTGGCAACTTGTTTGCGATCCGGACACTTACATGGCGGGTTGTAGAGAAAGCTCTGCAATAACCCACTTTGCGACTTTATTTTTCATGGGTTACAAACTTTATATTTACATAAATCGCAGGAACACTTTTTGACCCGCTTTCGGAACTGATTTCTTCAAATTGTCAATGTTAAACTGTTTAAAACTTTTGCTGCAATTTCTATACAGTCCAACCTTGATTTAAGGACACTGTAAAAGTTCGTTCCCACCTCGGGTCCAACACTTTTTTACCTCAATTTTTGAAGTTTTTGATCAGTTGTGATTCGCCAGTCTGGTCTGAAAGATCGCTAGGATTCCGATTATACCGATTGTTTTTCGAAAACTGAGGGATTTTGCTGAATCGACCTGTGACCCTCGATCTACCGACACCCCTTTTTAAACAGGGCGTCGTTGAATCGAGGATCACGGATAGATTCAGTAAAATAATTTAGTTTTTGAAAAACGATGGGTAAAATCAGAATCCTTGCGATATTTCGGACTAGACTGACGAATCACAACTGACCAAAAACTTCAAAAATTGAGGTAAAGATCCGGGACCCGAGGTGGGAACGAACTTTAGCAGTGCCATAAAATCGATGTTCGACTGCAAATCAAAATATTTTGAAACTTATGAAAAATAAAAATTTTACAACGCCGTTTCACCCAGCTGGAGCTGGTAATTAGTCGGCAGTCGTACTCATAAAAGTTTTGTAAAAGTTTTTGCTAGTTTTCACTAAAAATCGATGTTTTATAATCTCTGAAGTGTTTCTGAAAACTTCCAAGATTTTAAATTTCGAAGATGTATATTTGCTCAGAATTTTTTCCATATAGAACACTGCACAATTTTATATTCAGACATTTGCATTCTTCGTTTTCAACTTTTGAACAGAGACGAAACGCCAGAAAATATACAAGTGGTTGTACAAATCAATAATTTTACATGCAGCAGTGTAATTTTCTTTGGTGCGTTGTCGATATATAATCTCCCCACATACATCTCCCCAGCACATACCACATACCCCCCCCCTCTCACCCCAGCATATATCTCCCCAGCACAGTTGTCTCCTGAGCATACTCTTGCAAGATCCCATTTTGCTTTTATTTTACAAAAAGCGGCCTTGCTTGTTTCGTTTCTGCCATCTTGCTCCTATTTTTAAAGTCACTGATATTTATTCGCAACTTTTTATATCTCACCCAATTTTCCATAAATTTCTATGAATAGCTTGACTAGAAAAGGAAATGTAATGCCTATGTGCAATGGATTTCTGATGTGCAAAGACAAATTGAGCCGCGATGGTGTTCGACAGTTCTGGGTTTGCAAGGACAAGAAAAGTGGTTGCCGTGGTCGTGCAGTCTCAGGTGCCGGGTCGTTGGTCTTGAAGCAAACGCAAGGTCACGACAATCATCGAAAAAGTCCGACTGAAACCAAGGTATGCTAGAGAAAATTGGGTGGTGTGAAAGTACGAAATTTAGATATTTGTTGTGCTGAGGAGATATTTGAGAGATAGACATACACCCGACCAAATTTATAATTAAAAACTCGAAAAATCCCTCTCCCTATATAGTCTTTATTCCGTCTAAAATTTAAAAGGCGCCAATTTAAAAGGCGCCAATTTAAATTTTTCAAATTTTGACTAAAAACCCATGATACTCCCTGTGGTTCGAAAAAAAAATTCCTTAACCAAAAAAACAAGCGGTTTTCTTATAAAATTAGCGTCTAGAAACACGAATATGAGGTTAACTAATCTACCTGAACACTCTGCATGGGGTGGGGTTATTCAATACTGTAACCCAAAAAATCTGGTTGACTAAAAATTTGGTCAGCTAGCCAGGTATTGTACCTGTTCGGATGCCCGTAATGCTACATTTTGCTAAGAAAATTAGCGGACCAAATACACGGATCTCAAATAACCGGGAACAGGAGTAAGCCTACATTAACGGCAATTAAAACATCAAATTGTGGAAGAAGTTTGGCCATATTTTATTTTCCGCCAACGATGATCAGAATTGTTTTATTGATAAACTACATAAAAGAATTCAATGATAGGCTTTAAAACATTATATTTCAACTTGTATCATAAGTATTAATTATTTTTCAAATTTTAAATTTTTTGCTAAAATTTTAATTTTGAACCCGCCAAACAATTTCATTTCAAATATGTATATCAATATTATATTACACGACGTTCGCTAAAGGTTGAGGTTTTTCCGAGCCAACTAACTTATAGTTTTAGGCGGAAGATTTTTCGCTCATTGACTCATTTCGAAGCTTGTCGGAGAGTGTGTTCCAAGACGCGCAGTCATCTGGCTTGAGCGAAACGAGCAATGAAGTGAATTGTCTGAATAACTTGGGTTTTCACATCAACAGTATTCTCAACAATGAGCCGGTTAGTAGTCTTCTTTATTTTTTTTTACTTTCTAACCAATCTTCTTACAGCCTGCAATAAAATCGGAAGTTGGATCAACCACAGCAACTGCTTTATCAATAACATAACCTGTCTCAGCAGTCAAAGTGATCTCTCTTCGCCTGCTTCCAAAATAAAGGTTTGTGACCGTGCCATCTCAGGCAAGCTGACCGGAAAGTCCATATCAAATGTGTTTTCAACGTTTTAATACTCATGGGTTTCGAAAAACATGTGAATATATTCTGGCATTTTTTCTTTTGGTCATGATCTGAAAATCCCAGGAATTTCATGGTTTATTTTGAAAAGAGTAGCAATCAATACAAAACACAAACGTGAAAACGTTTTTTGACGGAACTTTCCGGACGCCTAATTGTGGCCGCAAAATATGCATGTTCCTGCAAGGAGTCGAACTCGCCGGTATCCTCCAATTACAGCCGAGTCTTGATGAAGCGACACTTGTAAAATATAATTCGTTCCGATACCAAACTGGCAAAAAAAGATCAGACCCGAGCTTTCATAGCCTGTCCCCACATTCGATTTCAGTGTGATGTAATTGAACAACCGTGATTTACAAATGAGATGGGTTACATTATTTCTATCATTATTAATCAGTTTTCTTCCAAATGAATTACAAGTCCACAAGTTTGCCACCCATTTAACACGTCAAAGGCGGTGTGTACCAATCTATGCGTTTTGTGCAGAATTTCACGCTGAGTACGATGGCTGAAATTTTTTTCGGAAAGAGGATGGCTTTGAACGGGTAAAACGGCATTTGAAAGTAGGTAATTTTCACCTCTTCCCAACCACCTGGAATTCGAGCCAAATATGAATGGTGCTTGCTCAACTCCCTCTATTTTGAGATATTACATGCCCATGTGATGCACTATGCATGCACTATTCATATTTGGCTCGAATTCCAGGTGGTTGGGAAAAGGTGAAAATTACCTACTTTCAGATGCCGTTTTACCCGTTCAAAGCCGTCCTCTTTCCGAAAAAATTTTCGGCTATCGTGCTGAGCGTGAAATTCTGCACATAACGTATAGTTTGGTACACACCGCCTTTCCCGTGTTAAAAGAATTATTGTATGATATAAATTGTAACTTATAGTAATGGCAGGAGGAAAATTGCGGCAATCCAAATTGTGCTACAGTCGATTCTGGATACAGCACCACTTCATGAGACCGAGCCAAGGGTGGTGTTGTATCGGGGGTTCACATAACTTAAATTAGTCAAAGCTGCCTGAATCGGTCTATTCTCGGTGGCGTTATTTCGGGACGGTGTTGTGTCCAGGTGGTGTTGTATCCAGGTTCAACTGTACACAGTTCTAGCAAGCTAATCCATGAAAATAGGACAATTGATTTTTGCCCAATTTACTTTTGTCCTAATTTAAATCACCCCAAATTGAACGCTCTGTTTGTGTGCCACTGTAATTAGTCTTGGCCAAGCAACCGGCGTATCGATTGGTTAATTCGCCGGTGGGCCACCGGTTGATCACCTTCCTCAACTGATTGATCAACCTAAAATTAATCAACCGGTAGATGGTTGATGTGGCGGTTGATTACCGAAAATTTTCTATCAACCGTTTGATCAACCAATGACCAATCAACCAATGGATGGCTGTGTGGCGGTTGATTGCCGAAATTGCCAATCAACCGGTTGATCAACCGGATATCAATCAACCGGTTGATGGTGGATGTGGCGGTTGATAAAATCCAAGCGTGGCCAAGACTGATTGTAATTCACAACAAATCCATATTGACCCGAGATTCTTCTTCTCACTTTCTAAACGTACTTCATGCTAGTCAAACTGAGGCTCACAAAATAATTTTATTACTTTGTGACCATCGTGGGCGCCCTCTGGATAAAAAAGGTTCTTGAAACAATGAAGGCATAAGACTTGGAGAGTTGCATGCCATGGAAACCCCTGAACAAAATCAAACGCCCTCGAAACATCGTTAGCCGACGCCTACGAACAATCATGCATTTATTTGTAAAAACGATGTTCTTATATGGGTTGCAAAACTGCAAAAAAAGAATTTACGCTACTGTCATATATCAACCCCCACCCGGCCCCCAAAAGCTACTGTAATATGCCCCTCCCCCCCCCCCCCGCCCAAAAATTGGACCTACTGTCATAATACAGGGATTATTCCCTTCCCCTCCCAATACAGCCCATAATCCCCTTTAAACTGCTTTTCTGGCCCTTTTATGGCGAAATTATTGCATAAAATTGCATTTTTAGACGCTCCCAAAAAGTCGGTTTTTGGGGAGGGGGGTATATTACAGTAGCGCCAAAAAATTAATATTTACTCTTCAATTTTGACCAAAATAAAAGTTTTAGAAGCTCAAAAGGAAAAGCAAGCTTAAAGTGGACGACCTTCTCCAAGACATCACCGGATCCAACTACCCAGAAAATTCCATTTTCCAAATGAGGTTGTCATTGTCCAATACGGTAATAAAGTAATCCTGAATATTGTTTAGAGAACTAGATAAGCCAGCTGCTGAAATGCCTTCCTCCTCAACTTCCTCATCCAGCAGCAGCAATTCGCCGATCGGAGATGGTTGCAAGCGCTCAGACTACATCAACTGGGACGAGTTTTTCATGGGTGCAGCTCTGCTGGCTGCTCAACGAAGCAAAGATCCATGCACTCAAGTAGGCGCTGTCATTGCAAATGAGGACAATGTGATCGTGGGTGTTGGATACAATGTGAATCAGCCACTGAAATATTTCTTTTTCCAAAAAATTATTAAGATTTTGGGTTCAGGGAATGCCCATTGGATGTTCAGACGATGAGTTGCCGTGGGAAAGTCGTCCACTGACCCTCTACAAACCAAATACCCATTTGTGTGCCATGCTGAAATGAACGCTATTCTGAATAAGAACTGTGAGTCCATCCGAGGAGCGACAATTTATGCAACCATGTTCCCATGCAATGAATGTGCCAAACTTATTGTTCAAGTGAGTGCCAGTTTTGTGCCGCCCCGCTGTTGCACTAGTGGAAGTAGAAAGTTCTTGTTTGAAGTATTTTATTAGTTTGAGTTATAGATGGGTTTTACCAAATTTGTACAAACTTGGCATTAATTTATGGGCTTCTTTTGCCTCGAGGGACCAAGGTACACCACCCGCGAAGAGTACCTGAAAGACCCTCAAAATATGGAATTTGAACATAAGTGGGTATCAAGTGGGGCCTACCGCATAGAAACGTACACACTCATTTGGCCGGAACTCATTTGGCCGCACTCATTTGGCCGCACTCATTTGGCGCAACTCATTTGGCCGCAACTCATTTGGCCGCAACTCATTTGGCCGCACTTATTTGTTTTATTTGGAATTGCAATTGTGCGGCGCTCAATGGTCTTCCAAGAACGAATAATCACATGGAGGGTGGCATAAAGGTTTCAACGGTCGGTTCTGCAAGGCGCACATGTCTCTAAGTCAGTTCATCATCCGTCTTAAAGCCGAAGAAGAGAAGACTCGTCAGATGGTTGTCCGGTATTTTAACTTTTATTTTAAGTGGCTTTAACTTCTGGTGATATAAATTATCATAGAGCTAGAGCAAATCCTGCTGAAGTTTTTCGCCAGCCTCGTCGCCCTGAATATGAAAAGCGTGAAGCGAATCTGAAAGCCTTAGCGGAGGAGTATCAGGCAGAGCACAGAATGGAGTATCTCAAAGCAGTGCAGCACAACTTGACCAAGTTTCCGTTCCTCCGTCTTCTAGAAGCTGAGGAAGTATCCGAACAAGATGAGGAGGAAGTATCCGAACAAGATGAGGAGGAAGATCTAATAGCAATTTAAATTGTTTGTGCTCGTTAAATTAGTTCCCTTTTTGTTATCCAATTGTTGTTGTGTGCAAGTTCTTGGTCGTCAATAAAGGTTTGAAATTAATGGCAGTGCTAATTTTCTTATAAAATGCGAAATGGCAAATAAGTGCGGCCAAATGAGTTGCGGCCAAATGAGTTGCGGCCAAATGAGTGCGGCCAAATGAGTTGCGGCCAAATGAGTAGTAACCATAGAAAAACTCTGGTATGCATGCTTTTCATGCATCCAGAGTCACTTTCGAGTGATTTGTGTCTGAGGTATGTGGGTGTGCGCAGGGTACAAGACGTTTGACCGCCAGCATATTAACCGCCGGCATATTTTGACCGCCACTAGTTTGACCGCCACTAAACTGACCGCCCCCTAAATTGACCGCCAGCCAAATTTTGACCGCCAGCCTCTTTATACCCATTTTTCCATTTGAATTCTTTTGATTTTCGATAAGTTTTATAACTTAATTGTAGCCCTGAATGTCAGCTACATTTTGGTACTCTAAATTCTGAAAAAATAAAAAAATTAGGACTAAACTTTAGAAGGCGTTCAATCTCACACTTTTTCATCACGGTAGAACGCAGGGTGAGCGAGTCTTTTATAGTTTAGAACTAAAATTTTTCGTTTTTTTTTTAGAAATTGTAAGACCAAAATGTAGCTGACATTCAGGGCTATTTGGTACCAAAACTTTTTAAAAATTTCGAAAAATTCAGACCTAAAAATGCTGACGGTGAATTTAGTGAACGGTGAAAATAGTGACGGTGAAAATAGTGACGGTGAAAATAAGGACGGTGAAACGTAGTGCACCCCCAAGTGAGTGCCTTTTGAAGTTTAGATCAGGGTTCTCATCTGTACTTTTTTGAAAGATTTGTACTTTATTTGACACCTGAAATCTTTAGAAATTTTGAGGTTTTGCTTCAAAATCTTTATTTTTAGTGTTAAAATCTCAACAAGCACTGGATAAAACGGTCAGTTTAGCGGCGGTCAAATTAGTGGCGATCAAAATATGCCGGCAGTCAATATGCTGGCGGTCAAACGTCCTGTGCCTGTGCGCATCTCAACTCTAAGCCCTCAAGCCCCCTGCGCCCCTGAAGCTGGTGCAGTGGACTTGGGAGTTAGAGATGCGGGCACTCACTTTCCTTAGACATGATTTGAGAAGCACTCTTGATCATAAAATATATATAGAGTCTCCTTTTTGCCCAGCCACAGTGACCAAAACAGGGTAAAATACTCTCGTATAAAATGGTTTACCTTATAACTGTAACCTTGTAACTGCACAAGCATTGAAACAGCAAAAAAAACATGCTTTTGGGACCTTTTGGGAGGGCACGCTATAGTGTACTCCGGCTGATGGTGTTTCTACTCTGTAAAAAACTCTGTACTCTGTAAAAAGTCAACCCAAAAAAGGGTCTGAAAATTCGTACAGAAGTTCAATGATTAGAAAAATTTTTTGAATTCTTGGTCCTCTTACCTCTTACTAGCGTGCCCCTTTCAGTGGTCGACCATAATCATTTTTTGCCTCTTTTCGAACATATCCTTTTGAAAAATATATGGAGAGATGAATTTTATTTGAAAATTACAAAAATATAAACAATTTCGGCCAATTTTAAAATGACTCCGTAATATTATCGGCCATTTTCCGGAGAAATTCTTATTTAGCGATTCTAGCCGGAGTTTCAATTTGGACTTCAGACTAAGTTTGTGAAATCGGACTGCACTCAAACCTCGATAGTTGGGCGCCCTTGATAATCAGGCATCCAAGGACAGGTCCTGTGGGCTGCTTATTTACTGAGGGTTGAGTGAATTTCTCCGAGTACTTTCCCGCCAGTGCTTCGAACCAATAATTTTTTTGAACTATCTAATCTAAGCCCTACCAATCAACTATAATCTAATCATTTCAGTCACGCATCAAACGTGTGGTCCATCTCAGTGATAAACCTGAGAAAGTGGCCATGATAGCTGCCAAACAACTGTTCAGCCAAGCCAATATAACCTTTGACCAGTTTATACCAAGTCGATCGCAAATAGTGCTCAATTTTCAACCTGATTCTTCTTAGCCATTGTTAAATTGTTATTTTTTTCTTTCAAGCATTTCTCTGTTTTCTGTCTACCTTACCAAAGTGTGAACTCCAGTGCATTATCCATTCAAAAATAGCTTTGCTCAATTTCTTTCCTCATTTTGTTGACTTTTCTTTCAATCTTCAAGTTGTTTGTTAAAATATTGGGCTGTTTGATGATTTGGGTTATTTTCAAAAATTTTGGAAGAAATTTGTGATTTTGGATATTTTATACGGTTTTCTAATGAAAAAGGTCAGAAGATCGGCAAAAAGATTTGTAAAATTTTTGATTTTTCGTCTTGGAAATACACCGCCTGCACCACCGCACTTAAAAAGAGTCTGATTTCAAACTGCAGCCAAGATAAAATTTCATCAGTATTGTTATTAACAATATCGGCCGAGAAAAAAGATATGCAAGTTTACAAAAGGTTCAATAAGAGAACGTTTTTTTGATGGGATTCACAAAACGATATACTTTTTGTATTTATTTCTAAACAATTCTTTAGTGATCTTTCCGTATCCTAAAAATTTATATTTTTTCTAAAAGCTAAGAAATTAGGTCTCAACGTCTGCACAAATACAGAAATTATTTCACTCCCAGATTGACAATGATTCACCACACTGTGTGGTAATTCTTGGCAACTTATGGATTTTTTTGACCACAGGTTGGACCAAGACCAAAAAAACCAAAAAAAAACCCAAAAAACCAAAAAAACTTTTGAATAAATTATTTGGCCAATTGTACGACTTTTTCATTAGTAAATCGACCAAAAATGTGTGCCTTGAATGTCTACAATCTTAAAGTTCTGCCAAAAATTTGAAAATAACCTAACTTGTTGAGCAACCCAATTGAAAATAGTTGACTGAAATAAATTATTGTGGCTTTTCGGTGTGTGGAGATTATGACGAGTGATTGATTATTTTTGGCTTTTCATGGCTATATATATCTTTGACTTCTCATTGATTATATTTTTGTAGGAGCTTTTTACTCTTAATTTGCAGATATTTGTGTAAGATGACAGAGGAAGAAGTGTCCACAGTCAACGACATCAAATCATCACCCTATTCTTGCAAAGAAAAGGTAAGATTTATGTCAATTTTTCAGTCAGTGTTTTTGTCGGAGAAATCAGGTAGGGTATCAAAAGGTACAGTCAATCTTTGATTTAACGTCACCCCGCTCAAGTTCATTCCCACCTCGGGTCCGACACTTTTTTACCCGAATTTTTAAAACTTTTTGCCCGTTGGCTTCGGTCAGTCTAGTCAAAAATATCGCAAGGATTCTTATTTTGCCGATAGTTTTTGAGAATTAGAATAGCTTTGCCGAAAAGACCCGCGGTACTTGATTTAACTTACCCCTTTATCAAGATAGGGTGACGTTAAATCGTGCACCCGCAGGTCTTTTCGGCAAAGCTTTTCTAATTTTCAAAAACATCGACAAAGAAGAATCCTTGCGCTATATTCGACTAGACTGACCGAAGACAACCGGCGAAAACTTTCAAAAATTAAGGTAAAAAGTGTCGTACCCGAGGTGGGAACGAACGTCAGAGGCGTGATGTTAAATCGAGGGTTGACTGCATCTCATTTGTTGGTTGTCTTAGTGGCTAGTACATTTAAATAAAATTAAAACCCATCATTCTGAGAGATAAGACATTCTGTTAGAAAATGATTGATTGCCAGACTTTGCAGACGACCGGAGCGTGCACGGGCACCGACAATTGAGCGTTACTATTATGTTCGCCAACATTTTTACAGTCACCATTTTGACCGTCACCAGTTTGACCATCGGGAATTTTGACGGAGGGGGCGAAAATTGTGCGCTACACTATTGCGCTATACTATTGATGGGTTTCACAAAAGACATTTAAACATAAGATTTTATTTGTGAAACCCACCAAGCAACGTTATTCTCTCTTTTTAAAATTTGGTGCCCTTCGTCTCTCCCTCTTTTGTTTTCCCCTTTACCTTTCAGTTTGACCGCTGATAATTTTACCAGTCTGACAGTTAGCACGACTTATAAGACTGTTCTTTTTTAGTTAAAAGTTGCTTTTCTTTCTATGATCAACATTGTAACGTTCAAGTAGTACTGATCGTCAAAATCGCTGTCAAAATGATCAATTTTATCGACGGTCAGACTGAAAGGGCGGTCAAATTCCTGACGGTTAAAATGGTGACGGTCAATTGTACTGCACTCCCAACCGGAAAAGCAAACGTGGTGTATGTTGACCTCTAGCTAAGTCCAACAATTTTTCCAATAAAATTTTTAGAAAATTTGTTGATCTTGCAGAAGCTTTTACAAATTTAATTATGAAATCGTCGGACCCAGCTGGGACTCAAAATTTTCCTTTTCTTTGTTGTAATTAGTCCATTTGCAGAACAGCTCGCTAATCACCAGCTCAACTGCTGAAGAGGATGTTCAGCTGGACTACCAGGAGAATGAAGAAGAAATTAATCCTCACAATGGCAGCTTATGCGGGCCAACAGAAAAGCTAGATGACAGTAGCAATGTCCATAAAACAGAACTGCAATCACCAGACATCCAAAACATTGAAGAAGAAGAGGAGCCAGAAGAGTTGGTGCAGCAAGATGCTTTAGAAGACTTGGAACATGAAGAAAATCTGGAACTACGATCCCTGAATGACGAAGGAGATGTAGTGGATGAGCCAGAAAATGGAGAAGTTAAGAATGTGGAAGAGAAAAAAAGACCCAGAACTCCACCATTCCCTTGTCCAGATGCAGATGAGGCTGATGAAGATGAGGAAGAGGAGCTCCAAGAAGAAGTGGCTGATGATGAGAATGAGGAAAAAGAGCATGAAAGCACTGAAGAAGCGGATCCGGTGCAGAAGGCTGGAGATTTGAAAAAGAGGAGCAGATCAAGGGAAAAAGACAGAAGCCCTAGCCGTAGAGATCGCCCAGGAGTGCCAAAGTAAGATTTTTGTTTGAGGGTACGCCCAAAAAAATATGCCCTGGTCCCCCTTGCTGTTTTTTCAACATATTTTTTTAGGACCTTAGGCAAGGGTAGACCAGCGTGAATCAGGACGGACTCAAATATGTTTTTGAGGCTTGAAGAAGTTAAAAAAACATGTTTGAGTTCGTCCTAGCACACGCTATCCTATCTTTGCCCGAGCCGAAGCTTGGAATACCAAGGCGAACAATTTTTTCTGACATTTCGTATAACGAAAAAAAATTCGATTTAATATGGTTAAAAGTGTTTATAAATAGTTTCTGAGACTGAATGAAATTTTTTTGCAAAAAAACCGAGAGGGGGACCGAGGCATATCGAAGACTATTATCAAAATCGAAAATCCACCACGACCAGATTTTGCCATGAGTAGAACAGTATTCAATGCACCATAGCTAGCGATGGCAAAAAAATCTCGATAAAAAAGATTGTAGTTTTAATTCTTGATGCGTCACAAAATTTAAAAAGATTTGGGCACTATTCCATTGTACCCCCCCCCCCATAAAAAGCTATTCCAGTGTACCCCCCCCCCCCAAAACCAACTTTTTTATATGCACTCAAAAATTATTTTTATGTAATAATTTCGCCATAAAAGGACCAGAAAAGCCATTTAAATAGGGTTCAAGGGCTGTATTGGGAGGGGAAGGGAATGAGGGTGAATAATCCTCTACGCTCAAACCTGGATAATCCGCCAATAACACAGAGTTAGAGTGCGCGCACGCACTTACCTTAGACATGATTCCGAGAAGTACACTTGATCATAAAATGCATATAGAGTCTATTTTTGCCACGCCCGAGTTGAAAAACATGGTAAAGCAGCCAAAAAAAGTGGCCCCTGTATTATTCCCTTCCCTCCCAATACAGCCCATAATCCCTTTAAACTGCTTTTCTGGTCCCTTTATGGCAAAATTATTGCATAAAAATGGTTGGCACCTATTGGGTTGGGGGGGGGGCGGGTTTTTCACTTATATAAAAATAGTGTTTAAATGACTCCTAAGTAATTTTTATATGCTTAAAACGATAAAAATGTTATTTTCTGACATTTTTCCACACAAAAATGGATTTTTAGAAAAAAAATTTTTTTGACTAAAATTCGACTTTTTGCCTTGGTCCCCCAAGGCAATCCAACCTGAAAGGGTACCTGGATACCACAAAAAGATGAAATTTGAACATAGTTTTGTTGACTGGGGCCTACCGCGTAAAGAAACTCTGGTATGCATACATTTTTATGCATCCAGAGTCACTTACGAGTGATTTGCGTCTAAGGTATGTGGGTGTGCGCATCTCAACCCCAAGCAACCAAGCCCCCTGCGCACCCGAAGGGGCGCAGGGGGCTTGGTGCGCGCACTCACTTACCTTAGACATAATTCCGAGCTAGACTCTTGATTAAAAATGCATAAAGAGACTCTTTTTGCCCAGCTCCAGTGGCCAAAACGGGGTAGAATACCTTAATACAAGGAAATTTGCCTTGGTCCCCCAAGGCAAAAAGTCAAATTTTTTTTTCCAAAAATACCATTTTTTGTGTGGAAAAATGTTAGAAATTGACTTTCTTATCGTTTTAAGCATATAAATATTACTTTGGAGTCGTTTAAACACTATTTTTAAATAAGTGAAAAATCCGCCCCCCCCCCAACCCAATAAGTTCCAAATGGTTTTTAGACACTCCCAAAAAAGTCGGTTTTGGGGGGGGGGGGGTATATTACAGTAGCGTCAAAAAATGAATAAACAGTTCATGTCTAAAATGCAGTGTTTTCAAAAATCACACTACTCTAAGGATCCAACCATCTCGAGAAGTGGCCCCTGTGTTATTCCCTTCCCCTCCCAATACAGCCCTTGAACCTATTTAAATGGCTTTTCTGGTCCTTTTATGGCGAAATTATTACATAAAAATAATTTTTGAGTGCATATAAAAAAGTTGGTTTGGGGGGGGGGGGGTACAATGGAATAGCGGCAAGATTTGAATCGAAATTAAGCTACGCTCAAACCTGGATAATCCGCCACCCATCAGGCGGATTTATTGAAAGTAATTTTGTTGAATGGTACCGAGTTTAGGGTGGCAGTTCACCGAGGTTGGAGTTTTATTGGGTGGCGGTTAATTGAGGGTGAATAATCCTTTATTCTCTGCTGGCCAACCAACTTTCGCCCCAGGTGGCGGTTAACCATGGTGGCGGTTCATTTCGGGGCAGGCTTATCCAGGTTCGATTGTACAACAAATAAAGAAAATTGTTTGATAGTTTTTACTTTAAAAATTTGTTCACACTGATTTTACAGAGCTTATCAAATGTCACGCAAACCTGAAAGGCGGAATGGAGGCGCTCCCCTGCGACCCAGAAGAAGATTGCCTACGAGGAATGGAGCTTCTGATTCAGTGGAATTTCGTCTGGCAGCCAATAGGAGGAAGCGTTTGAAGCGACTCAGGTAAATGAGGCTCCCTGTAAAACTTTTTCACAGTTAACTTAGACATCACATTCAGAGCTGCTCGCCTGCAAAGGGTCACTGAATTGGGTCGTAGACGAGGCAACAAGAGCCCACCACCAACAAGGCGAGGAATTGGCAGAAGGAGTGATGATTTTAGGTTTGTACATTACAAGCCGTGTAATTTATGTCTATTTCTCAAAATGCAATCGATACCCCTGGCTTGTATATATCTTAAAAACGGCTTTTGCATCACTCAGCATTCGCCTTTTAATCACCATTTGATTACACCAAAGACTTGTCTACAATAAGTAGGGTCTGAGTTTGGGTATAGACACTGAAGGGATTTAAAATGTGATCCCAAATAAATACTATACAACAGACTCCAAGGCATCTCTAAAATAATATCCCAGACTCATCGCAGAGACTTAACACTACAACAAACAGTTTTAGAAAAATTTAAAAAACCCATCTAAAATTGTCAAAAAAACAAATCGAAACAACAAATTCACAAGGAAAGGTCGCGAACTGTAAAATTCGATACACAAATTCAAAATATGCCATCTTGTAGAGGATGTTGATCGTTATATAGAATCGCAATATTTTCGTCCAACAGAAAAAAAACTTCGAGTTAGAAGTTTAAGAAACATCGAAAATAGGGTAAAAGTTGCCATGATCCCCCTATGGATTTTCAAAAGCATATTTTCTACAGTCAAGTCATATATAGTAGACTCCCCAAAAGGTTCGATCCCCAGCTAGGTCCAACACTTTTTTTTTTCAACATACTTTTGAAATAGTGTCGGACCCTGCTAAGGATCTAAGTTGTGTGGGTGTCGCCATATCAAAGGTAAATTATAAACGGATATATTGTTGAAAGATCTACAGGGAGGACCAAGGCAGTTGGCGGTTCGGTGTTTCTCAAGTCTCCTGAATTGACTTTTTCTTTCTTTTTGGCGAAAATATTGAAATTATAGAATTTACGTATCGAATTTTACAGTTCGCGACCTTCCCTTGTCAGTTGAAAAATGTGGATCCGAAACTTATGATGTTGTCGGATCATTTCACCCGAATTCAAGTTCTGAATACCGATCACTACCGCACGCTTAAGTACCACATGTTTGTGTGTCATAACCTTTTGATGGGTTACCTAATTTGTTTTATTTATTAAATACCATTATTTTGGTATATTGGTATTTCTACAAAACTTTGATAGGGTACAAATTTTAAATCTTACTATTTGGACCTCAGTTTAGAAATTTTCATCGAAGTTTTATATGAATAAATGTTTTGGCAACTATCCTAAAGTTATTTTTCGAATTACTTTGCACATGCGGAGTCTGCACTCTGGAGTTTGAGTCTGAGATCACATGGTAGACACGCTGGAAGTGCAGTACATTAAGGTCACGTGTCTTGGCTCGGGTAACATTCTAGACATCAGCTGAAGACTCATACCCTAGTCAATTTAGACGGTCTTGTACCCGGCAGTAATGTCGAGCCTAACGCCTTTTTTATCAGACCACCATAACAGTTCCCGTGGCTTGAAAACAGATATGATTACACTTTTTCCGTGTATCGATCAAAAGTTTTAAAATTTTAACTAAAGC
The DNA here is from genome assembly GCA_004194705.1 of Ditylenchus dipsaci. Classification (NCBI taxonomy): domain Eukaryota; kingdom Metazoa; phylum Nematoda; class Chromadorea; order Rhabditida; family Anguinidae; genus Ditylenchus; species Ditylenchus dipsaci. The sequence continues at coordinate 108,000 of SADC01000029.1, read as the reverse complement.
ATTCGTTTCAGAGACAAACGCCGGCGTTCCAGGTCCCGCTCTCCTTTGCGTAGAGGTCGTCTATCACCTAGTCGGAGGCCAGCTATCCCTTCACTTATGTCAACCAGGGTTCGAACTCCTCCTCCTCCCAGACGCTTCAATGACTCCAGACGCTATAGTGGATATTCTGGAAGGAGATCCCGGTTTGTTTTAATTTTCAATTACTTTACTGTGCCGAAACAGCTGACAGCTAATTTCGTTGTACTTTTATTACAGCTAAATATCCTAAAAATATTAAACCACAAAAATTTATCTATTACCACGACATAATCATTTTCATTTTTTTATTAAAACTACTCCAAATTATCTAAAATGTGTTTCCAGGTTGTTAGCGAAATTAGTAAGTGGTAAAGAAGCCTGGTTGTTGGAACAGCTCACTGGCATCAGCAACTTTTCAGCAAATTTCCTCCGCTTCTCCTAGCTTTTACTTTACTCTTTTGTCCATCCTTCATCAGCCGGATGAAAAAGATGAACAACAGCAAAATTCATCAAAATCAGCAACTACTTGAAAAGTTCTCAAATTGTGTGTATATTCGGGAGTGAAAAGACAAGGTCTATGCTTCAACTTGTATGGTGATTTGCGAAAGCAGGATTGCTCCAGGACCACATCTAAGAAAAATAAAAAAAACCGCCGTCAGTAGCCCAAAAGTGAATCTGCACAAGATGGGATTCGAACCGACGCCTACTGGATGATTAACTCTTAGGAGACACATCACTGAGGGACTGAGCCATCAGCGAACCACCAAATCTTCTACAGCATCATCAATATGCACCATCTCAATTTCGTCCAACATTTTCATAACTCCAGGCAATTTTGGAAATCAACAAACCAACTTTGTCGTGCACTTTTTTACCCAAGCGTTTTCTGCTAAAGTGCCTAAGATTCTGCTAGATAACTGGTTAAAGTGCACTTTAATACCCATTCCTCTTTGGATTACAAGGAAACAAGCTGATAATATAGCCCTGAATTACTCTAAAAATACCTTATTCCTAGGAGCATAGTTAGTTAAAGCCCCTTCTATGTCCAGTGACCAACAACATCAATATTATCCCTCAACTTCAGATCCCCACCACCTCGTCGTATGTCAACAGATAGGCGACCTCTTCGACGTCCTGAAGCAGCTGGCCCTTCTCGACCTGCTTTTGTTGGAAACGATCAATATAGGGTAGGCCAAATTATGTTTTCTTTAAGTATTCAGAAATGTCGGAATTTCCCATTAGGTTGTTAGGATGTTTTAGGAAAAGCCTAAACGTTACAAATCTATTCTGCTATTTTTAACAGATCACAATGAAGCTATAACACGTTTCAAAAATAAAATTAAAACAGAAAATTAAGAATGTACGAAACCCAGCAAACAATTTTTCTTATAAATTTCTAACCCATACTAGCTGATCCGCTACGACATACCGTATATTCTCTATTAGAAGGCCCGGGCCTTCTATTTTTCAACCCTAAAAAAGTCGGAAAAATTTGGGTCGATTTTGAAATTTTTGCGTGCTCAACCAAAATTTTAAAAGTGGAATCAGGTAAGCTCGTGTTAACTAAGAAAACGCGAAAAACAGATTTGCGAATTTCTTTTTCTAGGCTGATATATAGGTCCTCAAGGGGGCCTTCTATTAGAGAGGGGCCTTCTATTAGAGAGGGCCTTCTAATCGAGAATATACGGTAAATGAATCGGTTGCATTTGAATCGATTCAATTAATCATTGTTGCACCAAATTACTGTTGAAACCTCGGAATTCCACACCTAATTTTCAAACTTGGACTTTTTTCCTGGTTAACATATTCATTGTTAAATTTTGCTATTAATAAGAAGCCCAGGATCTTAGCTTTCCAGCAAGATATTATGTTCACTTGAACCATTTTAGAAGTCTATACATTTACGGGTTTGAACACAGTAAGTTTTTAGGGTGGGTTTCTTTGTTCGCAGAAATCTTTGAGCTTTTGAAACCATTAGAGATATTTTATAACTTGTTTGAAAGCTGAGATCCAGGGATCCATGTTAACAACAAAAATTAATTATGATCGTGTTGAAATTAATGCGAAAGTGTAATTTTCAAAATTAGGTGCTTGATTTTAGTAATTTGGTGTTGCAGTTCAGTTTTGTCCGTATCAATTTCATTTTACGAAACCTATCAGAAAGTCATTTGTATCTTGCACAAACCATTCCGACAACCTATGGTAAAGAATTACATGGAACATTTCAGTAATCCAACGTCTTGAGAACACTTAATAGAGGACATATAATATTTTCGTGTGGGTTTCACACTTTTTTGATTTGATTAACCTGTTACTCACTATCAGATGGATCCCCACTATAAAAATTATTCAGAGGAATTGGATGATCATTGTTTGATAAGTTCAAAAATGAAAATTTGTTCAGCCAACTTACAGTGGCGGAAAAAAGTTATGGTACGACCGAAATTTGTTATTTTTTTGCATAAAATTGTTTGAAAAAATGAAATCTCGAAATGGAATGCAAAAATTAAATATACAGTCATGTTCAGAATTCAATGCTCTACTAGGCTGATATAATACTTGTTACTGTCAAACCTCTATATAGCAACCCTCTACATTGCATCCACCTCTTTATTGCATCCGCTTTTTTTTTTTGGTTTGGTTGGCCTGCAAAGAAATTACCTATAATCGACCCTCTATATTGCGTCCACCTCTACATTGCATCCGGGCAGGGCCGGTCCCTTGTGGGATGCTATATAGAGGTTTGACTGTACATAATTGCAGAGCAGTTACGCAAAAATTAGGTGTATATAAAACAACTAAAAAATCCGCCCCGGAAAAAAGTTATGGTACGTTTTATATTTTTATATTTTCCACGCTTTTGTTGAAAATTAAATGATCAAATGTAAATTGTTTTAACACTCTGCTTCTTAGCTACAATTTGGTAGGTCAAACTTTTACTTTTGATAATTGTAGGAAAAGTTATGATCATCAACCTAAAAGTGTCAATTTCTAGTCAAAATGAAGGAAAATGTAAGAAAACTCATGTTTGACATAATAAATCAGAGCTTGTCGTGAGAAATTTTGTATAAAAAATACAACATCGTATATCATTGGAAAGCGGTTACGTTTTTCTACAAAATGACAGGTCGATCTTTTTTTCAAGACCACACATGGCTGAGAAACAGATGGTTGAATTAAGAATAGTTGAAAATGTCTCAAAATAAGGTAAAAAGACAGTATTTTCAACTATTCCTAATTCAACCATCTGTTTCTCAGCCATGTGTGGTCTTGAAAAAAAGATCGACCTGTCATTTTGTAGAAAAACGTAACCGCTTTCCAATGATATACGATGTTGTATTTTTTATACAAAATTTCTCACGACAAGCTCTGATTTATTATGTCAAACATGAGTTTTCTTACATTTTCCTTCATTTTGACTAGAAATTGACACTTTTAGGTTGATGATCATAACTTTTCCTACAATTATCAAAAGTAAAAGTTTGACCTACCAAATTGTAGCTAAGAAGCAGAGTGTTAAAACAATTTACATTTTGATCATTTAATTTTCAACAAAAGCGTGGAAAATATAAAAATATAAACGTACCATAACTTTTTTCCGGGGCGGATTTTTTAGTTGTTTTATATACACCTAATTTTTGCGTAACTGCTCTGCAATTATGTAACAAGTATTATATCAGCCTAGTAGAGCATTGAATTCTGAACATGACTGTATATTTAATTTTTGCATTCCATTTCGAGATTTCATTTTTTCAAACAATTTTATGCAAAAAATAACAAATTTCGGTCGTACCATAACTTTTTTCCGCCACTGTATAATTTTGCAATATTGATCCGATTCTCCTAATGAAATTTTGATAGTGAAACCGATAGTGTTAGTAACGTAGTCAATGCAAAAATGTTAATCTCGCACGAAGATATTATGTACCGTGTTTAACCACCCGCCAACTTACGGACCATTCTAATATCGGTTTAGATCTACATCAACAACGACAATTCCGACCGACGTCCCCGCCGACCAAGATCTCCTCCTCCTCGTCATGGCCGCTTCGAGCCCTATAACAGCAGGGACAGAGGCGGTAGAATGGATAGTGTGCGTCGGGATAAGATTCCATCCCTGCTTTCACTCAGAACCTCGCCTCCCCCAGTCATGCGAGGTGGTAGTAGCAGTCGAAGATCTCCGATGAGAAGCAGAGGTCGCTCACCCCCTTTGAGATCTTATGTCAGGGGTGAGGACAGAAATAGATCAAGATCATCTCGTTTTCCGAACAAATGCCCACCAAGACAAAGGTGAATTTTTTTGCTGGTTTTTTGGTTGCCATGGTTATTGAAATTCAAATTCAGGTCTCCTTGAAAAAGTCCGGCTCAAATTCTGGAAAATTGAATCGGACTCATGGAAAGAAAGTGCTCCTCCAACTACCCAATATTATAATTTACCCTTGTTCTTCTGATATTTATTTGTGATTTTGTTTGATTTGGCTGGACTTTGTTTGAATGGAAATAAAAGAGGTGATAATATCGCGCTGAATTTTTTGTGAAATGTGAATGGAACAATGCCTGCATGTGAAAACATGTGTTTTTAAAGAAAATATTTCATTTTGTTTTACCATTTTTTAAACTTTGCATGATGCATCATGGTTACCTTGAATTTCACAGAGAGGCTAGGTAAATTATTTGTTTAGATTTCATACTTTGGGTGGCTATTTCATTTTATATAGGGAGATATTGGATTGTTTGCCAAAAAAACAGGTGTTCATCAATAATCTTAGATTGGGAGCTGCCGAAATTTTCGCTATTTTTGACATGCCATGGCCTACGGCCCAGCCTTTATAATATATACTTTGTGCTGTAATGCCTTTATCCTCTAATAAACGAAACAAGCTGAACAAAATCTTATTTTTTCGATATTATATAGTCGGGTTGGCTATGGCATACTTGGATTGCATCAAATCGGGTATTTTGAGATTCTTGGGTTTGCCGGTTCTTGGAGACCCGGTTGTCGGTTCGGATTACGTCACAAATAACCCACTTTTCAGCTTCTGTTCGAATACTTAGACCGATGCAACCCTATTGTAACTCCATTGTCAGTAAAATACTCTTGAAATTTAGCTTTAACAAACATTTTTTAGCCATCCAGTGTAATTTATGTGTGTTAAAAACTAACCTTGCTAAAATTTTGCACCTTTGCTTCCTTTATTCAATATTAAATAAGAGGTGTGTTTTATTTGTTTCCTAACTCGCTCAAAAAACCATTTTTGTTAAGTATTTTTGCTTGTCAACATAATATTTTGATTCCAACCAGGGCTGAGCACGAGCCGGCCCGGCGTGGGCCGCACCTTAAGAGTTAAGCCGGAGTTAAGAAGCCTGCCGGGCCGACCATAACCCGGCCCGTGCACAGCCCTGATTCCGACTAAAACTTCAAGTTCTCTGTTTAGCTACCTCGATGGAAGTTTCCTCCACTATAGATGATTGTTCAGAAGATAAAAATGAGATGAATTTCCGAGTGTTATCAGCTTGTGGTCGTGCGAGGCATGGCGTTCTAAAATTAGCTCACGGTGAAGTTCAAACACCTGTATTCATGCCGGTTGGAACTCAAGGTTTGTGATGAAGCTTTCAAATTGAAAGTTTCAATCAAGAATTTTTTTAAATATGCTTGTTTTTAGGAACAATGAAGGGAATAACCACTGATGAGCTTGCTGATGACGAGGACTGTCAAATACTGTAAGTACTTGACTTTGCTCTTCTTTAAATCAAGTAATTTTTGTTTATATTGACGGTCTAGACTCTGTAACACATACCATCTCGGTCATCGTCCTGGGCATGAATTGGTGAAGAAATCTGGGGGACTGCACAAATTCATGAATTGGAAAAGACCCATATTGACAGACTCTGGTGGATTTCAGGTAAATTTTGTTTTTTGACTTCTCCACCGATGGCCTCAGACTGCCGACCAAAAAGAAATGAAAAATTGAGTCCTTCTTTGCTTAGGCTCATCTTACTGGCCTAATCTTGCTGGCCTATCCTTTGCGCAAGCTCAGACCGCTTGTATCCACCCTGGAAGGGCATACCTCTATAAAAATCTGAAAAATAATAAAACCATAGTCTGCTACTTAAAAAATGCGCTAAAGATGGTTCGACAATTACGAAAAAGCGATCTTATTAACGAAAACGCCAGTACCAAGCAACGTAGTCTTCGAATTTCATGCAAGTTGCTATAACAACTGAACTCGATTGAATTCATTGAGTTTGAATGATTTGCCTAAATACCAGTCGAAAAAATCAATAAAGGTAGAAAAAAACAATGAGGGTAGAAAAAATCAACATGGGTCGAAAAATAAATGGTCGGCAATGCGGATGAAGAAAGTCAGTTTGGTCGGCTTTTGTCTATTTAACCTTATTTTCATGGAAATCTTCAGATGGTATCACTGTGCAAGCTAATGTCGGTAACCGAGCAAGGAGTTCATTTCGAGAGTCCTCATACCAAAGAAAATACCTTGCTAACACCAGAGAAATGTATCGAAATGCAGGTACTGATTTTTTGATTCTGGAGAGGATCCCACCAGAAACTGAAGTTATATTTGCTATTTTCAGGAAGACCTTGGCTCGGATATTATCATGCAGCTTGACCATGTGATCCCTTCTCTAACTACTGGCGACATTGTGGAAGAAGCAATGCATAGATCCATTCGATGGTGAGCCTTACTTCCGAGTTTCAATTAGCAGTTTGGGTTGATCAGCAGGTCTCTAAAATGTTTTTAAGGCTGGATAGATGTATACTTTCTCAGACTCGCAAAGATCAAGTGCTGTTTCCAATTGTGCAGGGTGGTCTTAACCTAAACCTGAGAGAACTTGTGTCAAGGAGGTATCTGTGCTTAATTTTATCTATTCAATTTTTTACAAGCGCTTTTTCGGATGGTCAAGCGAGCCAAAGTAGGAATTGCCATTGGAGGTCATAGATACTTTTTACTTATATATTATTGGAAAGTTCATGTACAGGTTTGAGTGGTGGTGAGGAAAAAGACACTTTCTGGAGAGTTGTGGCGCGTTGCTGTGAGCTTATACCGGCTAACCTGCCTCGTTATGTGATGGGTGGGTCAATTTCTCCAAATATACAGGATGCAAGAAATTAGGTCAATTTGAAATGACCATTATTTTTCATTCATTTTTTCGTTCGGCTTCCCTTGAAGGTTAAACGTACTTGGTATATAATGTCGAAAATACCATTTTCTCCTAGTACCTCCTGTGATTTGGACCTTGTCTATCCAGTGGCCATCCAAGAACCAGAACGCAAACCACAACGGGTGGCAAGCAAAAATGGTATCTTTGACACGATATACTAAATGAATTTAAACTCAGAGGAAGCCTTGCTTAAAATAATCCGTTTGTCGAAATCTCGCCAGAATAAAATTTATAGCTGTTAGGATCAGCCTAATTTCTTAAGCAGCTCTGCATTTTGTTTAAGACCTGTTGTTCAACCAAACTGAGAATATATTTCAGGTATTGGTCTGCCGATCGACTTGGTAATATCCTCTATTCTCGGTGCGGATATGTTTGATTGCGTTCTTCCAACCAGGACAGCAAGGTATTTTGACTTATTTTCTTCTTCAAACCCAACAGTGGACGTGCTTGTTTAGGTTCGGTACGGCAATCACTCGCAAAGACGGTCACATGCGATTGACAAAGTCTCAGTATGGCAGTGACTTACGTCCAATTGATGAGCAATGCACATGCTACACATGCAAAAGCAGATACTCACGAGCTTTTTTGCATGAAAATATACGACAGGTTAGGTTTTCATGAAAAAATTATAAAGTCCGTGGAATATTTTGTCTAGGAAACAGTGGCATGCCATCTGATCTCAATTCACAACATACATCACCACTTGGATTTGATGAAGCGTCTCCGAAGTGCAGTTGATGAGCAGTCTGTGCAGCAATTTCTTTATGAATTCTCCAAGAGCAGTTTGGTGAATTCAAAGACAAAATACCTCAGTGGGTCAAGAACGCATTAGATTTCGCAGGATATTCATATTAGGGTATAATACATCTTTTACTATATACCTCTCTGTTGGCATATTGATTTTGTTTGTTTCGGTTGGTTGTTATTAGGGTTGTTATACAGTTAACTCGATTTTTTCTAAAATTTTGACCTTATTTCTTGAATCAAAAGTTCGAAAATAGTTCGAAATAATTCGAAAGTGTTTGTAATAAAATATATACATTTTTGGAAACTAAACCAAGAAATTTTTATACCATTGGGTAGCCAACATCCTAGGCTCTCAAACGTGGGGTAAAGTGCTCAAATTTTTAGAGAAAAAATAGCATAAAAACAAGAAATAAGGTCAAAATTTTAGAAAAAATCGAGTTAACTGTGTAACAACCCTAGTTGTTATTGTATGTTTCACTTGTTGTTTTGAGCTTGTTACCAATTTGAAGATTTGAGCTTGATATTGATTTGGGATTGTTGTATATATAATCTCTCCTGCAAGGTTTGCCGGATCTTTTTTGGATCACTTGGATTTTGTCAGAAACTGTTATGAAAGCAAACAATTGTAGCCAAGAATGCCGATATCGCCTTAAAGGGGCATACCCACGCTAATAAGAGGTGGTGCCGGGGAATTCAAAATTTTTTCCTAACCACTGGATTTGTGTACGGATTTTCAACTTGGTTTCTAACAAAACAAGGTCTAGAATTTAATTTTAGGTGTGGTTTTGTTAAAAACCAAGTTGAAAAATCCGTACAGAAGTTCAATTATTATAAAAAAAATTTTGAATTCCCGGCACCACCTCTTATTAGCGTGGGCATGCCCCTTTAAGATTATCATATAATCCTTCGCACAAATCGGTTTTTCACAACATTTTTCGTGCAGGTCTAGGATTACTTGCAAAGAAAATTGAAAATGCGTGGTATGCGGACATTTCGTCCGAAAAACCGTTTCGTCCAACACCGTTTCATCCGAACGCCGATTCGCCCAGAAAGCGGTTTGTGCATACAGCTCATTGTGGACGTAAGCAAAACAACGGGACTGACCCTGGGTATGCTATTTCAATGTTTTCGAAGCAGAAAGTATTTAAAAAGAATTATGGAATACATTTTCGTCCCCAATCCATTTTGTCTAAATGATTTTACCCCCAGTTCTTATACCATTGTGGTAATCCATCGATGAGTAGTACCCATATGCGCACTCAAGACAGGGCTAGCCGGTCTTTATCGCCCGATAAAGACCGGTCTTGGCCGATATTCATAATTATGTCGTCAATTTTTTCGTCGAAAATCGGTGGCTCAAGACACTTTCCGAAAAGTATTAGCTGGAAGAGGAGACGGTTGGTACAGTAAAACCTCGATATAACGACACCTCGAGGGACCGGACTAAGGGTATCGTTATATTGAGGTGTCGTTATATCGAGAATTCATTTGGCTAATATTTAGTCAAAGCTGACCAAATTGGTCAATTTTCGTGTGTCTTTATATCGAAGGTGTCGTAATATCGGGGTGTCGTTTTATCGAGCCTTAGCGGGATATGTTTGACTTAGCGGTATATGACATTAGTGTCGTCAATTTTTCTTCTTCTGCTCAAGTGCACTTAAAATTTCGAAACCCAGCAAGCAAATTTGTTAAAAATATACTAATTAAATGACAATTCCGTATCCTCAAATTTGTTGCGTCACAACATAATTTTTTTTCATGACCCATCAGAAGGCTCTTTGGGTCTTTTTGCTCTTTTTTGGCAATCCATAAAGTTGCAACATTTGCACATAATTTTCATGCTTGAAGGGCAGGCTCACATGTTTTACACTTTGTCTGCGCCAATTCAAAAAGTTTCCAAATCTTTGAACTTCTATACAGATTTTCAATTTCGTTTCTAGCAAAACAAGGCTAGAATTTTAGTCTATGTATAGTTATGTTAGACACCTAGTTGAAAAGTTCATTGATAATTTTTTGAATTTTTTTGAATTTTTTTTCGCCTTAGGCGGGCATGACCCTTTAATGTCGGTTGTTTTCGTAGATTTCACTTGGTTGTCTGAGCTTGTTACCAACTTTAAGATTTGAGCTTGATATTCATTGAATATGTTGCAAATAAAATCATTTTTACGATGTTTTGCTATGTCTGTAATTTGTTGCAAAGTAAATTGGGAGTTTTAGCATTGGGTCACAATTCCTCCAGACACAATGCACTCCAAATAAATTGAAAGGAAATGGGTAAATGAATTAAAAACTTTTCTCACGGCTTGTAAACATTCCTGCCCCATGAAACATTCCTGCCCCTGAGGTTAACCGTTGAAGTGATGGCGGCGTGATCGGTCAAACGATGATGCCATAACGCTGGGCCATACATAAATTTTAACCTAACGTTTTTATTCTTCAACAAGCACAATTGCAAACAACAACGAATTGAGACTCTTTCTTAGGCCTTATAGCCACGGGACTTTCGACAACCACGAGCTCTTTCAAACTTGCGCCCCTTCGAACGAACATGAGGCTTGGTGTGACTGCCTAAACAAGACCATTTAATCTACGGAAAACAAGAAAACAAGGAAAAGCTGAAAATACCAGGAACACCAGGAGCAGGCCCAAAGTGCCTTTCCGATTCACGATTCTTACGAGGTCCTTGAATCAAAAGAGTGTTTCCGCCTTTCGGAGAACGAAGAGCCAGCTGATCAAATGTGATAGCATCACCACCAGCACTGATAATCCTCGCTCGAGCAGCAGCAGTGAAACGCAGAGCAGCAACAGTAATGGCAGGAACCTGCAATTTAGGAAAATTTTCATAAGATATGACGTCTGACTTAAAACAGACTTGGTACAGGCGCTTGTCGTCAGTAACAGTACCAGCGACAACGGCAATCTTCTTTTCATTTCCAGGCTTCTTGATGTTTCGCACGAGACGAGCAATGGAGAGCGGAGGACGGTTTTGTTTGGCCATGAAGAGACGCTTCAAAACAACCTTGTTGAACTTATTGGATCCATCGACACGATTGGCCAGATAGCGGTAAAGCTTCACCAACACACGCAAGTAAGGATCCTCGCTCTAAATCATCGTAATTATCATAAAAAATTGCCAGGAAAAAAGACAAACCTTGGGAGCTGATCGTCGAACTTTGCGGTCATACTTGTGGCACAAATCAATACCCATTGCAGAATTCGAGATTCAAGCGACAATTTCAACACTAAAAATGGAAGTCTAGCTATCTTTTAAAAACAGAGGTAGAAAAAATGTTAAAAGGTTCAAAAGAGGTATAATGAACTAGTGTTCCGACGAGGATGTCTTTTGACCTGTGAGTGAGAGTAAGTGAGATTCTCAATCGCAGTGAGCTCATTAAAACACTGTAATGAACATTGCAGCAACCAACACAACAAAAAAATTACGGCATTACATCCACCAAACTACAGTGTACAGTCAACTCCCGATTTAGTGTACACCCTCGGGACCGGCTCCAGGTGTACACTAAATCGAGAGTTCATTCTAGTCATTTTATTAACCCTCGGCCAAAATTATTCAATCCAGGTGTACACTAAACCGGGGTGTACACTAAATCCGGTGTACACTAAATCGGGAGTTGACTGTACAACAAGAACAGAAGTCAAAAGACAAATTCATGAGATTACTAGCTTGCCGCTCTACTAAATGTACTGGAATTAAATCTTTTCATAGACAGGGCATTTAATTAAAGGCGTAACGCCAAAAATTTGAATTCGAATTAAATTCAATTTAAAAAATGCAAATTTTACGCCTCTTTCACAATAGAGGAATGAGGTTAAAGTTGATGATTTTCAAGAGACTGTTTATTGAAAATTCGTCAATCTTCGAGCTATAAAAATTTTAAGTCAATGAGTGGGAAAAGGGGGACCAACTTCAAACGGTGATAGCTCGGCTATTTTAGCGTGCGGTCAATCGATTCAGGTCAGTTGTTTCCAAGGTTAATTGGTCCACCGTTGATCGGCGTGTGTGGTCGACACCGAATTGCAGGAAATTTTTCTGAATGCGCTTACAAATAATGCTATCTTTATAAAAAAATTGGTGCTGCGGCCGTTCGTAAAGAGAATAACCTGATTTGAACCTACCGATAGATTCAAATGATTTGATTCGAACAAATCAATTAACAATTAAAAGCCATATGAACTATCAAACTTTGCTGAATGAATTTAGAAATGCAGAGATTTAGGGGTTTTGAAAGACAAATTTTCTTGAAAATTTATTTTTTAACACTCAAAAGCAGGTTTGTGCTAATGGAGCGTTTTGTTCAGAATTTCATGCTGAACAAGATAGGCTAAAGAAAGTTTTAAAAAATGTTCTTTTTTTCGACTTGTCATAAAAATTCATTAGTGGACACTATCAGTTTTGGGGTATTCGAGTTATTTGAGTGTAACTTTACTCCTGCGAACAAAATTAGGTAACTAAAGCTTTTATCAGAAGCAGAATTCAACAGGCTTTCAAATAAATACGAACTTCGTTGGGTAAATTGCCGTATTACATGCAAAATATTAGCATTTTTCAAAAATCCCACAAAATACACATTTTAGTTCCTTCGTATAAACTCTAAAAATCATTGGTATCACTGTTTATATTTCAGTACTTTTTCTGCAGCAGAAAGCGCGAATTCTGCGCATTATTTTGATACCGAAGACGACAGAAAATAATAACATAAAGCAGTAGCAGGATCAAGAAGTTAGTTGATGACCAGGCCTTTTCCGGGTTGAATTCACGCCTTCCTTGGCATTCAGTATTTACATTTTTTCACGAGAAAAAATATACTTTTTTGAAATTTGGGACCGTTTATGTTGAGAAGAGCTCAAACGGCTGTAGGAACTTTCGTAACAAGACAATTTCGTAAGAGCGAAAATTCGTAAGAAAGATTTTCGTAAGAGCGAATTTTCGTAAGGAACTTTTTCGTAACAGCGAATTTTCGTAACGAATTTCTTTCGTAAGAGGAAATAATCGATTTTTTTTTTCAGTTTTAATCAATTTTTCTAATTCAGGATTTCATCTGATTCATTTGTTTTGGCCTTTCTGTCACCGTTTGACACTTCGAACAGTTAATTATATGACTATTAACTGTATGAGCACAAAAGTTGCTAGCATAGGTCATATGACTGAAAATTTTGATAATTAGTTGACCCCCAGATTTTTCATCAATTAGGAGACCAGCAGAAATACCCAAAAGCATGGTGAAAAACTCCGAGCTAGAATTCATATATTATATACTACACATAGCTATTTCCCATTAGTGGCATGTATGGTGCAGTAGGTAAGTTGATGGGATGATTTTTTTTCACCAGTGGTTCGATTCCACCCTCTGACTGTTTCATTTTTTTCTTGACTATTTTTGGTCAAAACATCACAGAAGCTATAAGAAACATCAAAGGAGGATCAAAAAGCAAAAAAGCAACTTAACATATCACTAATGTTACTGAAAACCGCGTTACGAAAAAGCTTGTTACGAAAATTCGCTGATACGAAAAACTTTCTTACGAAAATTCGCTCTTACGAAAAAAATTTCTTACGAAAATTCGCTCTTACGAAATTGTCTTGTTACGAAAGTTCCTACAGCCGCTCAAACATGCGTTTCCAACTGTAAAAAGCCTAAAAGCACAGAACGCCAAGAAAGGCGCGAATTCGAATTAACCCGAAAAAGGACTGGTCATCAGCCACCTTCTTGGTCCGTGTACTGCTTTATGTCATGATTTTCTGTCGTCTTTGGTGTCAAAATAATGCGCAGAATCTGCGCTTTCTGCTACAGTAAAAGTATTGAAATATAAACAGTGATACCAATGATTTTTTAGAGTTTATACGAAGGAACTAAAATGTGTATTTTGTGGGATTTTTGAAAAATGCTAATATTTTGCATGTAATACGGCAATTTACCCAACGAAGTTCGTATTTATTTGAAAGCCTGTTGAATTCTGCTTCTGATAAAAGCTTTAGTTACCTAATTTTGTTCGCAGGAGTAAAGTTACACTCAAATAACTCGAATACCCCAAAACTGATAGTGTCCACTAATGAATTTTTATGACAAGTCGAAAAAAAGAACATTTTTTAAAACTTTCTTTAGCCTATCTTGTTCAGCATGAAATTCTGAACAAAACGCTCCCATTAGCACAAACCTGCTTTTGAGTGTTAAAAAATAAATTTTCAAGAAAATTTGTCTTTCAAAACCCCTAAATCTCTGCATTTCTAAATTCATTCAGCAAAGTTTGATAGTTCATAAGAAGGCTAAGATTCAGGGCTACGCGCTGGTGTAAAAATATATTTAAAAGTTCTACCGGAAAAGTTGACTAAAAGTAGCAATATATAGATTTGAGGACCCAAATGAGTATTTTGAGGGCGTAAATGAATTTTAGCCTTATTAGATTAAGAGGAATTCAAAATTTCACAGTGTCTTTTCATTTCAAGAGCAGTTTTTTTGCAAATTGACCACGCTGAACACGAGTTCTATGTCAAAATGAAGGGTCTTCCTGGCGGGAACAAATCAGCGGGAACAAACAAAGCGGGTACGTCTAACTGAATGCTATCTTTTACTGGGTATCTCAACCTGAGTCTTTCAATCTAATTATACCACAGACTCATGCGTACTACCAACTGGATACTGTCGTCCGGTAGTTAACCAGCGCAAAACATACCAAATTTCTTTTGAAATTTACCAATTTTTTGAAACTAAACCATATACTTGGACAAAAAATTGCTGTAGCGAGTCGTTGTAGCGAGTTGAATGTGTAGCGAGTCGTTGTAGCGAGTCGTACGTCAGTCAATTCCAATATGTAATTCCTTGGGGCTAAACTACGGTATGTGGTACCGGCTCAAAACGACTGGAAATGAGGTTCTAAAGCTGTTTTAACCGCTAAAAACGATAGAAAAGGCATAAAAACAATTGGGAAAGCACTTTTCAGGCAAAATTTTATTGACTAAAATTTAACTTTTTGCATTGGGAGACCGAGGTAATTTAAGGGCGCTACTCGGTTATACCCCCCCCCCCCAAAAGTGCTACTCGGGAATACCCCCCCCCCCAATCCTAGGAGCTACTCGGTTATACCGCCCCCCCCCCCCCAAAATCAAGATTTTTAGGAGTGGTGGGGCTTGAGAGTTAGAGATGCGCGCACGCACTTACCTTAGACATGATTCCGAGAAGTACACTTGATCATAAAATGCATATAGAGTCTATTTTTGCCACGGCCCGAGTTGAAAAACATGGTAAAGCAGCTAAAAAAAAGTGGCCCTGTATTATTCCCTTCCCCTCCCAATACAGCCCATAATCCCCTTTAAATTGCTTTTCTGGACCTTTTATGGCGAAATTATTGCTTAAAAATGTGTTTTGACCACTCCTAAAAATCTTGATTTTTGGGGGGGTATAACCGAGTAGGTCCGATTTTTGGGGGGGGGTATTCCCGAGTAGCTTTTTTGGGGGGGGGGGGGGGTTGGTATTACCGAGTAGCGTCAATTTAAGTCTGGAGAGTACCTAGATACTGGGTACCTGGAGGGTACCTAGATACCAAAAAAGATGGAATTTGAACATAGTTTTATTGACTGGGGCCTACCGCATATGTATTTTGGCATATGTACATGTTTTATGCATCCAGAGTCACTTTTGAGTGATTTGTGTCTAAGATATGTGGCTGTGCGCATCTCAACCCAAGCAACCCGAAGGGGGCGCAGGCGGCTTGAGAGTTAGAGATCACTTACCTTAGACATGATTCCGAGCAAAACTTTTGATCAAAAATGCATAAAGAGACTCTTTTTGACCAGCTCCAGCGTACAAAACGGAGTAGAATACCCTTAAACCAGGGCTCGGAAACGTCCTTTATTTGTCGAGATTTGTCCTTTATTTGAAATCCGAAATCTTTAGAATTTTTGAGATTTCAGGTCAAAATCTTTATTTTTGTTGCTCAAAAATCAATAAGCACTGGATAAAATGGCTCTTTTTGACCAAATGTTTTTTCTTTCACCAAAATGTCCTTTATTTGAAAATTTTGATTTCCGAGCCCTGCCTTAAACACAGTGGTTCTGATCTTTTTAGGGTATCTAAATACCCTTTCAGGTTGGTTCGCCTTGGTCTCCCAAGACAAAAGGTCAAATTTTAGTCAAAAAATATTACCTTAATAGGGCTTTCCAATCGTTTTTATGTATTTTATATTGTTTTTAACGGTTAAAACGGTTTTAGAGCATCATTTCCGGTCGTTTTGAGCCGGTAACACATACCAAAATCCGGCTCGTTCCAGTTTTCACAAAACTAAAATTCCGGTTCCGGTTCAAATATCGATTCCGAGCCAACTCCAATGTATACGTATAATAAATGAATAAACCGTGTAAATAATTTCGCCAGACACAACCTCACTTGTAATTGTGTTTCCAGTTCGAGGGTCAGATCCTGTGTCAACCCTTACACTTCATGATGAGCAGCATAAAATATTGATTTATAAAACTTACATAGAAAACTTGTTGATTTCACATGTTAAATTAAAAGTTGGTTGATTTTTGTTTTTGAAAGAGTTAATCTGGTGCCATGCCTAAAACGCCTACTTTTGGCGAAAAAGTGCCTTCTTTTGTGAAAATTGCCTCCCCTTTTTTTAATTAAAAAAGCATAAATTTGCCTCTTTTTTGAAATTTTAAATAGGTGGCCATGCAATTCGACTTAATTCGGATCAGAATCCCAGTCCGATGGGCTTAATCGCTCAGAATACCAGGGTTTAAGTGGGTTTGAATGGTTTAGGGTGAAATCCTGAGCGATTTAGTTCATCAAATTGGATTTCTGATCTTTTTGCAAAAAGTCTATCCCACTACTTCCCCCCATCCTTTTTAGTAAACCCCAAAAAAACCAACTTTCAGTGGCTCTCGGCCGCTCGCGATGAGATTCTGAGCAATCCAAGTCATTTTCAGACTATAAAATTTGAATTCTCGCAAAATTTCGCAAAA
Organism: Ditylenchus dipsaci; assembly: GCA_004194705.1. NCBI lineage: Eukaryota > Metazoa > Nematoda > Chromadorea > Rhabditida > Anguinidae > Ditylenchus > Ditylenchus dipsaci. Next base: position 91,076 of record SADC01000029.1, on the reverse strand, counting down.
TTTGGTCGATCTTGGATAGAAAATTAGGTTTGGTACAGAAAAAAGGAAATTAGGTACAAATTTGATTTGGTACGAAACAAAATATATTTGGTACAAAAACTAGTTGTCCAATCTTTTTTACCGTATTCTCTCTAATAGGCCGACATGTCGGTTTATTTTTCAACCCTTCAAAAATCGTGAAAATTTTGGGTCGAACTCGACATTTTCGGGTGAAAATCCAAAATCGAAAAGCGGAATCGATAGAGCTCGTGGGAACTAAGAAAACGCAATAAACAGCGATGTAATTTTTTCTTCGGACTGAGATACGGTCCTCAAAGTAGGGGGTGTCGGTTTATTAGAGGGTGTCGGCCTATTAGAGAGAATACGGTATATATGAAAATTTTGAAACCCATGAAAGTGTCAAATTACAATGGCTAGGATACACTTGTCAAAAGCGAAAGCTTGAGTAGGGGATCAAGGCATTTTTTTGGCATTTTTTACAAAAAAAAAAAATTTTGTTGAAAAATGCTTAAAACGTGTATATAAATGCTTTTCGAGACTTTTGGAAAAAAATTTTTTTTGCTAAAACACAACAGGGGGACCAAGGTGATTTTTTGACAACTTTCGTTTTTGAGAAGTTTCGTTTTGCAAAACCTACGTTTGTCAAGTTTCGTTTTTGCCAAATGTATCCTAGCCATTACAATCATACAGCAAGACTTTTAACGACTCTTGGTCTTTTTATCCTTGGTTTTAATACCTGCTGATTTTTTTGTAGTTTCGTTAGATAGAAATAATTTGCAACCCATCACAAAGTGCTGGTCAATTTTTTGCCGCTATTCCATTGTACCCCCCCCCCCCCCAAAAAGCTATTGCAGTGTACCGCCCCCCCCCAAAAATAATGACCTATTCCATTGTACCCCCCCCCCCAAAAACCAACTTTTTATATGCCCTCAAAAACCATTTTTATGTAATAATTTCGCCATAAAAGGACAAGAAAAGCCATTTAACTAGGGTTCAAGGGCTGTATTGGGAGGGGAAGGGAATAATACAGGGGCCACTTTTTTTGGCTGCTTTACCATGTTTTTCAACTCGGGCCGTGGCAAAAATAGACTCTATATGCATTTTATGATCAAGTGTACTTCTCGAATCATGTCTAAGGTAAGTGCGTGCGCGCATCTCTAACTCTCAAGCCCCTGCGCCCCGAAGGGGCGCAGGGGCTTGGGGCTTGGAGTTGAGATGCGCACACCACATACCTTAGACACAAATCACTCGAAAGTGACTCTGGATGCATGAAAAAGCATGCATACCAGAGTTATTATGCGGTAGGCCCCAGTATTCAAAACCATGTTCAACATCTTCAATTTTGCAGCCGAAAAGGGTCTCCCCCCTTATCCGGCTTTTGGCTTCGAGCCAGAGGCTCAGCCATCCAAAAATCCTGCCTTCACCTCCACAGGGTCCTGGCTCAGGCATAACCACCTCGGCACCCACCCGGCTGGGCCTTGAGAGCCTTTTGAGTACTTATGTATTTGGGTCCTCCACAAGTTGCTGGGTTTGACGTGCCTTCAAACGTATATACTAAGTGGTGGACCCAAGTTGCTGGGTTTGAGAGTGCCTTAAACCCTTTTTTATTAGTGGCCCCTGTTTTGTCCCTTCCCCTCCCAATACAGCCCTTGAACCCTATTAAATGGCTTTTCTGGTTCTTTATGGCGAAATTATTACATAAAAATGGTTTTTGAGGGCATATAAAAAAGTTGGTTTTTGGGGGGGGGTACAATGGAATAGTGCCAATTTTTTCTTATTGAAGAAATTTCCCAGATTTTGCTTGGTATAACGAGCTTCTGTTTGAACATGTTGAAACAAAGTCACTCCACAAGGTTTACTAAACTTTTTACCTCTTCTAAAATTTGTTTCAACGTAAATTGGAATATTGGCATTGAGATATAATTCCTCCAGACATAATGCACTTCAAAGAAAGATGAAAGAAAATGAGTAAATAAATTTAAAACTTTTCTCACGGCTTATGAATTACAACAACCATTTGGGCTAGTAGTGGCTTTTGGCTGGCTGAAAGGTGAGTCTTTTGTGGATGCAAGTAAACATTTAGGTCCTGTGCTTATTGCACACTAAGTGGTCCAATAAATGCAAAGGGTTTGTATGAAGTTACTGTCATTTTTCTAAGACTCTTTTTACTGTGGTGTAGAACCTAATTTTTCTTACTATTTTTTTGAAATAATTCGGCTGACTAGAAATGTGCTCTAGTTTTGATATAAATTCTATTCTATTCTACAAGAATAGGAGTTAGAAAGTAATAACCTACCTAAAGCTGAGGAGCAATTCTTACCTTCGAGCACCGGAAAGCAGATCCAGGTATTTTTTCCAGACGAAGAGGGCCTCGCTGAAAGCCTCTTACAGTCATACTAAGAAAATACTCTTTGGATAGGGGTGCACTTGTGCTTTTACGTAAGTCATTTTGTAGCCAAAAAGAAGGCTGCAAAATAAGCTTTTGATAAAGTGTATACTATTTTACAAATATGGATGAAATCAAGCGGAGTCACACTTTAAGGCGGTAGCATCGGCGCAGCGAATCATTGAACTTCTGAACAGTTTTTTATTCTTGGTTTTTAACAAAAGAAGGCCTAGAATTTAATTTTAGGTTTAGTTTTGTTAGAAACCAAGTTAAAACATCCGTATAGAAAATCAATGATTAGGAAATTTTTTGAATTGGATGGGGACAATCGTGGACGTAGACGGGCAGGGTTCTTTAAAAAAGTTTTAGCCGGTCTTATCCTGGCTTATTTGGCGCAAAAGGCTTTGCCCAAATTCAAAAGTAAATAAATTAATTGTACCGAACAGCTGAAAAATTCAAAGGTGCGAACTCAAACAATACAGCACAAAAAATTGGAACTCCTTCGGAAGGGTCATCTCCTACTTTTAGCTCTTAGAGAATACAATCACAAAGTAGGATTCATTTACATATCATATATAATGGAATAGCAGACAATTATTTGTTTATAAAATTCCGTGAACTTTCCTTACTTGCTTCCAGAAATAATAAAGACTGTCCTCACAGCCAAACTTCTTCATCCACGAAAACTCAAGAATGAATTGCTGGAAAAGTGCGCCTCTTTGCGTCCCATAGCGAGCCCGATTTGCTTTTTTGAACTTCTGCCACGTGCTTTGGATCGCCTGCGTGTGTACAAGCGGATCATCCGCATCAACGAAACGCAGCGAGTGGTTGATCTGAATTTTCAAGTTTCCGAAAATTTCCAAAAGATTTTCCAAATTTCTATTGTCATCCTAAGGACATGGAATTGATTGGTAATTTTACCAATCTTTCGGAGCTCAAAATAATTTTTTCGGTCTCCTCTCAATTTTCCGTGTCTAGGGTTGCGTTTTTTGAAAAACAAAATTTTAAAAATTAAAAAAATCCGAAAAAGTAGGGGATGACCCATTCGAAGGAGTACAAAACTAGTACTCACCGATTCCTTTTAAGCTGACTAGTTATGCATGCTTCAAAGTGTGAATCTGCTTGATTTTTCAACGTCAGTAAAAATATCTACGCTATCAATAGCTCATTTTGTAGTTCCGTTTTTTAGCTACAAGATGACTCTAAAGGCAGCGCGTTTCCATAGAAAAATATAAATTAATGGCCATCACCGACTAAACAGCCTGAACTTGATAAAAAACAACTTTTTTACTGTCAGCTCCCATCAACTCCACATGCGGTTCAGCGACTACTGCTGCTGCAGTAGTTACGACACTTCCAGCACGGTTCTTGATACCACTAATGTCGAAGCGAGGAAAATGAATCTCGTTAAAATCGCCACCTAGTCTGGCTGAACTCCAGCTCTTGTTTGGTTTTGGAGGTGGGGTTGAAAAAAAAGCCTACATATTTTTTTAATTTAAGTGAGAAAACATGAGTACAATCGCTCCAGGAAAATGGTGTTGGACAGAAAGCCCAGGCAAGCATACTCTAGCTACCAACTGGATCTGCTGGAGGAAGAATTCAAGGTTTTCGCCAACTAACTCCTTTTTTCACCTGTATAAAGACAATTTTTGCAAGGCTGACAAGTATCTGAGCGTAGCCAAGAGAGTGCAGCTGGCCAAGGAGCTGGAGCTCACAGAAACTCAAATAAAAACTTGGTAATAATGACTAATTTCACCAAAAGAAAAATAATAAGTTGACTAGAAAAACCAAGGCCCCCGCCCCTCCTGAGATTTTTATAAGGCTTCATAGAAGGCTTTATAGGCTTTCATCATTACATATCATAATTGGATCGCCGAGGAGGAAAATAAGGTGCCATTGGCGGTGACGGCGTAGCCGGCGGCGGGGTGTTTGCGGAGGAGTAGCAGCAGCGGCGGTTTTGGAGGTGCCCAGCTATGGTGCATACTCCTTATTCGTCAGTCTAGTTGGAAATATCGCAAGGACTCTGATTTCGCAGATCGTTTTGAGAAATTATATAGTTTTGCCATTGTTACCCGCAACGCTCCATATAAGATACCCCAAATCTTAAAAAGAAGCATCTTATATGGAGCGTATGCCTTGTTCCCCTGTCGTTTTGAAGGTGATATTAAATATTAACGTAGGCATGATTGACAGGGTGACCAAGGCATTTCCAAGAAAAAAACAACAGGGACAAGCTAAAAATGTGGCCCTGTAAAGTCAATAGAGCCCTAATTTTTTGTCAATCACAATTTCCAGGTTCCAAAATCGCAGGTTAGATTTGAATCAGCAATCTTTTTTTGTCAAAGTAATACAAAAATGTTTGCAGAACCAAATGGAAAAAACAATGACCAATTCTTTAAAAGAAATCTACCGCAGAAACATTTTCCTCTACCCTCCCACTACAAATTCAGCCAACTCAAATGAAAGCTTTTGGTTTGAAAGATTTTGTATTTTGCACACAATTATTGTGACATCTGTTTATTCAGTCTTTGAAATAAAAAAAAGTTCAATGGTTAAATTCTTTTTGCTGCAAAAAATATTTTTTTTTCGCAGCAACAATATTTGCAGCAGAAAAGAGTCTTTTTGTAGCAGAAAAAAAGCTTTGTCCGGCAGTGGGTAAGCGTTGTGTTTATGGCCCAGCACAGTGTGCAGGTTCGATCCCGCGTGGTTCCCACATTTTTTCACTAACATTTTAGAGTTAGGTTCATTTTTCATGGATAATTTCGAGATTTCGGGGATCCAAAAAATAGGCGCACATGGGCTTCTATAAGAGCAAGTTTTTGAAAAGGTCGAATAAAAGAGTGTGCACTCAAACGGATTTGAACCTGAGAGTTTCTATTTTCTGTGTCTGCTTCTTATTTTACACCTACAGGGTGCACACTATTCATTTCTAGAACTGCTTTTCTAGGAAGGATGTTCGGAGTTCATTTTTTTCGGTTTCATTACAGTCGAACTCCCAATAGTGTACACCCAAAAGTTCGTTCCGCCGAGGGTCCGACACTTTTTTCATCTCAATTTTCTAATGTTTTGCTGATCTCTTTGACAGTCTGGCCGCAAAATATCGTAAGGATTCCGATTTCACCGATCGTTTTTCATTTGTCTAATATTTTTTCTCTAAAAAAGCAAAACCTCTATATAGTGTACATCTTATTTTCAAAGTGGTGTACATTATATAGAGGTTTGCTTTTTTACAGAAAAAATGTATAAGCAAATGAAAAACGATCGTAAAATCGGAATCCTTACGATATTTGCGGCCAGACTGTCAAAACAGAATCAGCAAAAAAAATAGAAAATTGAGATGAAAAAAGTGTCGGACCCTAGGCGGGAACGAACTTTTGGGTGTACACTATTGGGAGGTTCGACTGTACTCAAATTTGAGGTACTTGAATGTTTCCGCCCAAAATAGCGGTGAAATAAAAAATTTTTGGAAAGCATCACCTTCAGCGACAGTGTATAAATTTTGTGAAAAGCTCAAACATGATAATTTAGTCATTTAAACTTAGATTATTTTGTTCATAGAAAAAGGATGAAAAATTTGGCGCTACTTGGATATACCCCCCCCCCAAATCAACTTTTTTCAAAGTGTTCCAAACACCCTATATCGACTAAAATGGCCTCAGGAGTTCAAAAAAGGCATTATTTTTAAGTTCTGGTCAATAAAAAACTGAGTTTTGGGACCACCCAAAATCACTCATTTTGACCATTTTTAAAGGAATTTAGGTCTGTATTTGGGTGGAAATGGACCAAAAAGGTGCCAATATCTAACAAAAAGGAAGATGTTGAACATAGTTTTGTTGACTGGGGCCTACCGCATAAATAAGCTCTGGTATGCATACATTTTCATGCATCCAGAGTCCCTTTCGAGTGATTTGCGTCTAAGGTTGTGGGTGTGCGCATCTCAACCCAAGCAACCAAGCCCCCTGCGCCCCTTCGGGGCGCAGGGGGCTTGGTTGTTAGAGATGCGCGCACTCACTTACCTTAGACATAATTCCGAGCAAGACTCTTGAACAAAAATGCATTTAGAGACTATTTTTGCCAGCTCCAGAGACCAAAACATGGTGCATTTTAGGTCGATATAAGGTTTGGAAACACTTTTAAAAAAAGTTGATTTGGGGGGGGGTATATCCAAGTAGGGTCAAAATTTAATTGTTATTCCAAGACCATTAGTTGAACTAAACCGTGTCTTTTCTAATAGAGTGGAGCTGAAACGCCATCAGAGAGCACTGCAATTCTAGTTCAAATGAGATATCAGTTTGTTGCATATTCTTTGGAAAATATAGAACAATAAGGTATAAGTATCTAACAAAAAATTTTTGAGACTTCCTTCATACTTATCTGAGCAGAAGATTTTCAAGTTTTTGAATCTGTGATACTTTTTCTCGCTTAGCAGTTTCATCTGGCAAGCATTTCGCTAAAATCTGATCTCAAAACCCACGGCTCTGTTGTATAAGCCGGTCTGTGAAGATTGGCCATCTTTAAATATCCACCAACTTTTGGTTTTGTGTTAACATTTATTTGTGCAAATAAAAAACTAAATCAATATTAGCACTGTATGCTTCACGAAAGTATTTTAAACGCGTTTTTCACGCTTGAAAACGACGGAAACATGTTTTCCGTCGTGTGGAAAGCACTTTACGAGAAAAAAAAATTCGACTCATGAGGGGTATCTGGTTATTTACTCAAAAAAAATTTCAAATTGGCGCCAAAAGAATTTTTGTAAGGGAATAAGGGCTGTTAAATTGGGATAGAAAGGAAAAAAAGGGGGGCAACTCTTATGGCAAAACAGCTCAGCAGCATTATTAGTATATTTTGACTGTTTCACGATGTTTTTCTACTTGGGCCGTGGTAAAAAAGAGACTCAACATCCATTTTATGATCAAGATTACTTTTCGGAATCATGTTTAAGCTAAGTGAGTGCGCCCATCTCTAACTCTTTTTTTTGTGGTCTTCGGGGCTTGGAGTTGAGATGCGCACACCCACATACCTTAGACACAAATCAGTCGAAAGCGACTCTGGTTACATGAAAAGAAATGCATATCAGCGTTTTTTATGCAATAGGCCCCAGTATTTAAAAATATGTTCAATACGTTCTTGTCAGCGGGCCCTCTATGATTTATGGCCCTCTTTATTACCCTCCCAATACAGCCCTTATTACCTTGACAAATCTTTTTGGCGCCAACTCAAAAAAGATTTTTTTTCAACTAAAAAAACATGATACCCCTCATGGGTCGAAACAATTTTTTTTTCTCCTAAAGTGCTTTTTCACACGACGTTTTCAAGCCTGAAAAAGGCGTTTAACACTTAAAAGCCGGTTTGTGCTAATGGAGCGTTTTGTTCAGAATTTTGCGCTTAAACAACATAGGCGCAAGAAACTTCCAAAAAAAGTTCTTTTTTGCAACTTTTTTTAGAAATTCATTAATGGACATTTTCAATTTTGAGTTGTTTCAGTTATTTGATTGTATCTTTTTAATTCGAAAACAATTTTGTTGTAACTAAAGGCTTTTGTCAGGTGCAGAATTTAACAGGCTTTCAAATAAATACGAACTTAGTCGGGCAAATTGCCGTATTACATGCAAAATATTAGCATTTTGCGAAAACCCCATGAAATACAGGATTTTAGTTCCTTCGTATAAAACACTAAAAATCATTAGTATCACCGTTTATATTTCATTACTTTTACTGCAGCAGAAAGCGCAGATTCTGCGCATTATTGGATACCAAAGACGATAGAAAATCATGACATAAAGCAGTACAGGATCAAGAAGTTGGTTGATGACCAGTCCTTTTCCGGTTAATTCGAATTCGCGCCTTTCTTGGCGTTCTGTGCTTTTAGGCTTTTTACAGTTGGAAACGCATGTTTGAGCTCAAGTTATACTCAAATAACTTAAAGGACGAGACTTTTTTCTGCCACCTTCCTGACTTTTTTCTGCCACCTTTTGGCTTCTTTTCTGCCACCTTTTGCAATTTAGTTTGAAAAAAAGGCTTTTCTTTTTTTTCGAACTATGAATAATTTTTTTACCGGAGTATAGCCCAGGATCTCAGCTTTCTAATAAGCTATCAACTAACTTAATGAAGTTTCAAAGAGTTGGAGGAAAAAGTCTTTGAATAGAGTAAATTTTTTTAAAAAGTTGCTTCATTTAAAGACCTTTTCCTCCAACTTCTTAAAACTTCATTATGTCCGTTGATAGTTATTAGAAAGCTGAGATCCTGGGCTACACTCCGGTAAAAAATTATTTAAAGTTCGTTAAAAGAAAAGATTTTTTCAACTAAATTTGCAAAAGGTGGCAGAAACAAGCCAAAAGGTGGTTGAAACAAGCCAAAAGGTGGCAGAAAAAGATTTATCCATAACTTAAATACCTCAAAACTAAGAGTGTCCATCAATGAATTTCTATAAAAAGTCGAAAAAAAGAACTTTTTTTGAAACTTTCTTTCGCCTATCTTGTTCAGCATGAAATTTTGAACAAAACGCTCCCATTAGCACAAACCAGCTTTAAAGTGTTAAGATACTTAAACCCCAATTTCGAGCATACCCGGTTAAAGTGTAATTCAGCACAGCTGAGTTTATATAGCTCCATTCATACTCCCGCGGGACACGGGACACGGGACAATTTTTCAAACACGTTTTTGTCTCTATCTCGGCCTCCCAGCCATCATTTTTCACTACTTTTAATAGATTTACAAGGCAACAGACCATGCTCTACAACATAGGGATAACAGATTTGCCATGATCAGTATTGAAAACGGTTTTAGGCTGTCCCGCAGGTCAATGTCCGTGGACAAATTCCTATATTTGTACCGTGGGACATTGACCTGCGGGACAGCCTAAAAACCGTTTTCGATACTGAATCATAGCAAACCTGTTATCCTATTGTATGAGAGCATGGTTTGTTGCCTTGTAGATCTAATAAAAGTAGTGAAAAATGATAGCTGGGAGCCGAGATAGAGACAAAAACGTGTTTGAAAAATTGTCCCGTGTCCCGTGTCCCGCGGAGTATGAATGGAGCTTATGTAAAAACACATTTTCATTAAATCGGCCTAGGAAAAGAGTTACTGCAGCTTAAAAGTGTTGGAAAATCTTAAAACGCCCTGTGTTTGACCTAAAATCTGACTTTCGTCTGACTTTTATTAAAAATGCCCTGAAATTCTGCTATTCATGACCGAAATTTCAAAATTCTGTTCGGCTAGCGTGTAGAGCAGATTCAGGGCTACATTTTACTCTGGGAATTGTTGCAAAAATGCAAAATTTGGGTCTCCAAATACAAAATAAGTTTCATGTAATTCTTTTGCCTTGCATCAGTGTTTTCAAAAGTGACAATGACATTCGCGATGACCTGACTTTCTAGGTGACTTTTAAAATGACTTGACACTGGCAATGACAATGACTATTTTAGCAGAATGACAATGACCTGACATGTCATTGTCATTGTCATTCTGACAAAAAAGTCATTGTCATTCTGCGAAAAAGTCATTGTCATTCTGACAAGAGAAGTCGTCGATTCTGATTGTGACATCGCTGGAGAAACCTGAAGGAAATAAATTACTTGTGATAGATGGCTCTGGCTTCGACGGAATCACGATGACAAGTCAAAATGACTTTTTTGTCAGAATGACAATGACTTTTTAGCGGAATGACAATGACTTTTTTTCAGAATGACAATGACAATGACTCTTTTAGCAGAATGACAATGACCTGACATGTCATTGTCATTGTCATTCTGCTAAAAAGTCATTGTCATTGTCAGTGTCATTGTCAGGTCATAATGTCATGTCATTGTGGCGATGTCAGTGTCATTTTTGGAAACACTGCCTTACATTGACCTAAATTCTTCATTTTTTCTGGCCTGTACTCAAAACTTTTAGGTAAAAATTGAAATTCTGATCTTTATGACCTACGTCTACTCTTCAATTTTACGTAGAATGTGCTAGTAATAAAAAATTGGAAACTTTTTTTATATAAAAATCGATGGTGTCAGTTGGTGGGGTCGAACTCATAACCTCAAAATATATATAACTCAAAGGAAACCCTTTTTGCCGGTGTAAAATCCCTTTACAACAAGCCTTACTTCGGCTCCATGCAGACACGACAAAAAGTTTTTAGTCAGTTTGAAAAATAGTGTATGCGTACTTTCAATACTATATCTTTATTGACACCAATACTTTAACACACGTTGACATTTAAATGATCGAACAAGACAAAGTGACTTCGACACCTATGAAGAAGGCAACACTGGAAGGAAGAATCCGAAAAGACCTGTATTTGGACTCAATACACAAATAACTCTTAGAATAAAACTTACATGGGCACCCACCACGGAAAAGAGTCCTTGACACATCAACTGCACTTCCTTGATACCATATTTCTTTCAAAACATCGCGTGTTCCCAATGGATACTTTCCATGCGGAGCCACTTGAAGTCGAGATTTGAGCACACAAAGCGGGAGAGAAAGAAGTCCAACTACTAAACCTGTAGCTCCTCCAGCACCGATTATTGACCTAAATTGACATACACTAAACACATAGCAGACGTCAGAGAACAAACCAAGGAGAGAGCTTGCCATCGTCCGAATTATTAGATAACTTCTTCTTGCCAAATTATAGACAGCCATATACAAAGCACCAGCCACGGCTCCTAGAACAGAAATATTGACAACAATAACCCAGCAGACTGAAAATAAATTTCAAAAGACCACTTATAGCTGACCTTATTTTCTATCACAAAATAATTTTGAAAAAAATCGACATTTAACCTAAATATTTGGTCTCTTCAGTCATCCTATAACTTCCGAAAACATAAAGCTGTTACCTTTTCCAAATCAGATTTCCGATTCCACTACTTCTTTGTTCGGACACCAAAAATTTATTATGCTCTTCCAGCCGAAATTTTTGCTTCCCTACTATAATACTTTTAAGGAAAAACTCAAAGAATGTTATCTATACGCTTTTGTATTGTAATTATCTCTAAGGAAATATGTATTTGTTTTTGTTGCGCACTTGTTGCGTGTGGTTTTTATTATTTTTTTGTTGTTTACGCAAACAACAATAAAATAAAAAAATAAATAAAAACCAACCTCTCATCAACGAAACGGTAAGGCCTTGATAGAGATTTTTGACACCACCTTCTTTGAAAAGCTTATCAAGCACATCGCACGGACCTTCGTATTTCACGGCACCTGTTTGGACTTGCCAAAATACTCTTGACTCGATCAGCGGGAGAAGCGACCAAAGAAGTGAAAAAACCTGCCGTAGCACCAATTGCCAGGTTCGAGGAGAATGTCGCTTTACTCGACTCACCTTGAAAGAAAAAACTTCCTAGAGCGCACCCACCAAAGAATATCGCAGAAAAAGGAACTGACATTGCCATAGGAACGGAAATACCCTTGTAAAGCGCCTGTAAGTAATTGTTTAGTCACTCATAAATAACATGATGAACTAATATAATAACTTACCGGAATCCCCTCACTTGAAATCGTTTTCATAAAGCAATCATATGAACCACTGAATGCAGTTTTCGGCGAGGTCTGCACACGAATTTTGATTAGTCTCGAAGGGATAACCAACAGCTACCTTGCAAGCACCACCAATTCCACCAGCAATGAAGTTCTTCAAAGGATCCTTCTTCGACATTTCGCACAGCCGAAAATCAGCTAAATGCGACACATTGTTGAGGTTTATCTCACAATAAAAAACATGTGCAAAATAATAACACAAGCGACAATTTAAGTTCTGCCTGATTTTTAAAAGTACCGTAAGGTCATCAATATCAGATTTGACGCAAAACAATTGAAAAATGGAACGATTCAAAAAAATTGCTCGTCCCCGCCTTAACTTTTTAAAACGCACGGCATGCCCCTTTAAACGGGCCGACCCGTTTTATTTTCAACCTTTCGGAAAGCGGAAAAATTTGAAGTCGATCTCGAGATTTTGGGTGCTCAACCCAAAGTTTGAAATCGGAATCGGTAAAGCTCGTGGAATTCAAGAAAATCTGATAAACAGGTTTGGAAGATATTTAGGGGTATAGTCGTTTGTCAAAAAATCCAGAATTGGAATTTTTGACGAACGTTTGTCAAAAATTCCAGTTCTGGATTTTTTGACAAACGACTACGCACGATATTTACTCTGTGCTAAGATATAAGTCCTCAAAATCGAGGGGCCCGTTTGCCAGAGAGAGCCCGTTTATAGAGAAAATACGGTACAATGACAATTTTCCGCCTCCAACTTTCCGCGCTGTTATTTTGATGATGCGTAGTCGTTTGGTCGAAAATTCCCAGATGGGGGGTTTTTTTTTAGAATAATCATTTTCGATGGCACGAATTTACTTTTTTCTTGGCGCAACTACACTTTTTTATAGTGCAAAATTATTTGGCGCAAATTAAACTTCTTTTCGGCTCAAATACACTTTTTTACTAGCTCGGGGGGCCCGCCTGTCGGCGAACGAGGGTCAACTGCCGACGATTCCAACTGCCGACACCCAACTGCCGACGATCCCAACTGCCGACGCCCAACTGCCGACGATCCCAACTGCCGACCCCCAAACTGCCGACGAATTACCAAATTCTGATCAAAATTCAACTTTTAATGAGTTTTCGGCGTTGCGAAATTTTGACTTTTTGTCTGTTTTACCATGTTTTCAAACATGGGCCGTGGCAAAAGAGACTCTAAATGCATTTTCATCAAAAGTCTTGCTCGGAATTATGTCTAGGTAAGTGAGTGCGCGCATCTCTAACCAACCAAAGCCCCCTGCGCCCCCGAAGGGGGCGCAGGGGGCTTGGTTGCTTGAGGTTGAGATGCGCACACCCACATACCTTAGACACAAATCACTCGAAAGTGACTCTGGATGCATGAAAACACATGTATACCAGAGTTTATTTACGCGGTAGGGCCCAGTATTCAGAACTATGTTCAACATCTCTCTTTTTGCACAAATCAACCTTTTTTTGGTTTCCCCCCCCCCCCCCAATACAGCCCTAAATCTCTTTGAAAATTGTCAACAAGGGTACTTGTAGGTAGCCTAGAGACTCAATGTTAGCAACAAAAATAGGGTGTGCATCCAGTGTCATTTAACCTAGAACCTAGGCGATGCGTATGTAAAGGTTCTCCTTTTAAAGTATCCACATGCCATTTTATTATCTTGGTAAAAATCTTATTCTCTACCAAAATATTTGTTGTTGGTTCATTTTATGACCTGAAACTTTTCTTTAATCAGAATTTGGTAATTCGTCGTGGCAGTTGGGGTCGGCAGTTGGAATCGTCGGCAGTTGGGATCATCGGCAGTTGGGCGTCGGCAGTTGGGATCGTCGGCGTTGGGTGTCGGGAGTTGGAATCGTCGGCAGTTGTCCTTTTACCCTGTCGGCGGACCACCCTCGCTTTAGTCAGAGTCAAAATAACGGTAATGTGATGCGTTGTTCACAATGGAGGACTGCAGTCGCCACCCAGGACTGCAGTCCTCCATTGTGAACACACAACAATCCACAGTCGCCACTCAGGATTGCAGTCCGCAGTGAGGACTGTGGACTGTTGTGTGTTCACAATGAAGACTGCAGTCCGGGGTGGCGACTGTGGATTGTTACAATTTGAGTGCGGACTGCAGTCGCCACTCTCATCCAAAACTATTCACGGTGTTTATTTTTATTTTTTTATTAGTTTCTGTATTGCTCTTATAACCAAAATGAAGCTAAGTTCCAGAGCAACATTTTGGTACCAAAACATTAAGGATCGCATAATAATTTTGCGATCAAAAATTGCAAAAAAGATTACAATCCTCACTCACAATCCACACTTACAATCCACACTCAGGATGGTAAAGTGTGAATTGTGTATGTAGAATTTTTTCTCGATCATTATGTTCTATTGTAATGTTTGATTTCTAAAAAAATGAGAAAAAATGTCCAAATTTACATGTAGGTAACGGTACTAGGACAACTAGCCCATGGTCAATTCGTTCACGAGTCAATTCGTCCAGCTGGACAATATGAGTACAGCCTAAAAATTGACGAGAGAAAAATAACTTTTTTATCTTTCCTAACGTACTCAGGGAATTTTTGGCCAAATAGAATTGATTTCATGCTAATTGAGAATAATTCTCTAATATTTGGGGTCGAACTCTTTGGAGTGGGTACCAGTCTGAGGTATTGAGATTCTGGTTAGTCGAAATAGCATTATGGTCTCAACAAGCCGTTTTCAGCACATGATTTTTGGATGTATAAAAAAGTTTGTTTCGCACTAAGAGATCATTAAATTTTGTGGACGAAATAACCGCACGCTGTAGGTAGGCGCCAAAAGGATCATCCGTACAATTTTAGCCAAATCACTATGCATTCGCATGAACTTATGTAAACAGTCTATAAGCCTTTCAATCGACAAAATGTTTTATTTTGGCAAACAGTCGCAATAACTCAACAGAACATATTTTCGGCTATCTCACAACAATTACAACAGCAAATTAGAGAATATTTAATTCCGCGCCATCCAATTCGTTCTTCTTGCCATTCAACGGATCCAGCTCCATTAAAGTACTCCATTAGCTTTTGTTGAATATTCTTGCATCTTGAGTCACGTAGTTGCTATCTGGCGCAGCGCTTAAAAGTCCCTCTATTTGTTCTCTCCATTCTCCATTAGCTTGATCATTTGTGTCGGCCAGATCTATAAGGTGAAACAGTTTGGAAAAAATTAAGGCCGAAAAAGCAAACTTTGCGGTGAGCGAACTGCTGCGTGCCTAACATTGAAATTGTGAAGGGCAAGGCAAGCTTTTATGATGTTATCGGTGTTGGATATTTTTGTCTCTAACGGCTTGAGCAACACCGGTAAGAACAGGCCAAAATGCCGAAGAAGTTTTCGATCAGACGACGAGCACGAGAGATCCTTTAGTTAAATTTGTGAATTATTGCTTCAAAGTTGAAAACAAGACAACCTGTAGTTGTATATTTGCTTATGGTGGGAGAGTCGCTGGCCTGGAAATGGCTTCATCATTCGTCGGCTGAGTGGAAACGCGCCATCACCGACAAAGAAAAATGGAAGAGAGCTGCCATTGGTGAAAGGAAATGAAGAATCTGTCGGTAGATGCAAACTCCCATTTTCGATTGCTTTCTTGAAATCACCTCTGTCGAATATTCCTGGAAGCAAAAGTTTCAATTGCTGAAAGAAAAATAATCATACCCGCATCCCTTGATGGCCGTAGTGACCGTAGCTAGCATAGATACACCTGTAGTCAGCATCACAAACAGCAAGAAGTACTGTGCTAAACGTCCCTTTGTAGTTGTAGTACAAACTACCAGAATGAGGCGGTCTTTGATGAGGACATGCTTTCCATCAATGGCTCCTAAATTCAAGTTACATGGTACTGCAAAGATTAATGAAACTTCACCTAGAGTGTTAGGACAATTCCATCTAGAAAAGAACTTTGCTGCAATATCGATCCACTCTTCTTCGGTAGCAGGCACTTGAAGATAATCTGTTTTGAGAGCATTGAAGATTGCGCAACATGTTGAAGCCACTATTTTGAGACTGTTGAAACACCAAGACGGAACTGAAAGGAAAGCGAGCGAAAGGCTTCCCCAGTGGCCAAGAAGCGAAGTGTTAACATCAATCTTTCTTCTGGTTGATCGGAGTCCGAATTGAACGTCGAGTTAACCTATGATTTATCAATATATGAAAATAATAATAGTTGACAGAAGGATACCATGGAGTAACAACTGCTAAAAGATTGTTGAATTCAGAAAGATTCATTCTCATGTAACTGTGGAACTTTTCTGCATGTTGCTGAGTTCTGGAAGAAGAATTCGATATGACCCACTACGATGTCTCTTTTCCCACATTGGATGGACCCAAAATCGACGACTTGTGCCTTCACGCTTTTGAATAATGTACCAGAAGGCTAAATCCTATCTTTGTCGCCGAGTGATTTTTGCCATAAATCTGTAAATAAAAGTAAGCAAGATTCCTCCAACATATAATTCAATCAAAAAATTAAGGACACATAGCTGCCTATCCTCCCAACCTCGCAATTGACAACATATTTTTTATATTTTTATAAGATATAACAGATGATCATAAAACGAAAACAAGTGAATGATCGAGAAATTATAATTTTTGAATTATCGAGCGAGGAAAAAAGTCTTCAGCTTCATCCAAGCATTGCGAATGGCCTCTTGAATTCAACGATTACCCCTTATTGCCTTCTTTCTCCAATTGGTTTAGCATACTGTCTACATCTTGAGCAAGAGTCGAAATTTCGGGCTTATCATGATCTCCACCAGCTTCGCCTCCACGCACTCATTTTTGGCTTCTTTTCTCGGACAGGAGTGTAATTTCTCAGATCAATCTGGACTAAAAGCTGTGGAATGTTGCGCTTAGCACATGTAAAACTCGAACCTGTTTCATTATCGTCAATCATTACTTCAAATGTATGTGGCCCATTCTTGTTCGCCAAACTTGAAGATTGCTCCGGACGCTCTTTTGATAAAATTGTCTAAGAAGCTCATCTCATCCGAATGCGCCCCACTTTTTGACTTGTTCTGCTTGGCTACCACTCGGCTTCTTCTTTTTTGTAGCCATATAGTAGGCACGCAGCTTTTCCACATTGCACTAGCTTCTTTCGCATCTATAAGATAAAAATTTAAAAGTATAGTAATAGGACAATTTTTACCAGATAATCCAAGGTTTAGAGCAATCGAAGCCTACACATTTGATTTCTTGACGTTATTTTTGTAGTCGTCGTGAGAAAGGTCGTAGAGGCATACATTTTCTCGACTTTCTGAATGATGGCGAATTGCGCGTTGCTAGATCATCACTAGTTACTTTTTTCATTCCTGCTTTGTTTGCATTGTTCGAAAATCGCACTAGAAACATAAGAGAATGAGTGAGATACAGAAAAAATATGGATGTCACAAATTTGATGGCTAATTAATTTTTAATAAATCTTAATTGGTAAAAAAATATAGTCTTTTGAAAAGACATCCTATCCAAAATGAACAACAATCCTCACTTCAAATGAAAAACAATCCTCACTTCAAATGAAAAACAATCCTCACTTCAATGAAAACAATCCTCACTCAGTGCGGATTGTAAGTCCGCACTCTAACATTCCTATTGTGAACACACAACAGTCGCCACCCTCACTGCGGATTGTAAGTCCGGACTGAGGGTGGCGACTGCAGTCCACCATTGTGAACTAGGCATGAGAGAATTTTATCGCGCCAAAATTATGTCGCGCCAAAATGTTCTTCGCGCCCAAAACATAAACTACATATTCACAGTAATGTTCCCACGCAATTAAAATTGCTACAATCGAACCTGGCTATAAGAGCATTTCGGTTGAGAGCAACCTTATATAAAGAACACCTTAGTCCGGTCCCGATAAGTGCTATTTCACTCAAAATCATCCCAATATAAGAGCACCTTTTGCCGGTCTCATGCCTTGGCCACAATGGAGGTGTGAGATGCGAGGTCGAGGTGCGAGCTGGGAGATGCGAGGTGCGAGAGCCGATTCAAAATTTAATTTTCCAAATTTTCTCCCCGCCAAGACCCAAAATTTTTAGGTGCTGAAAAGATCGAAGGTTTGTGTTGTTTTGGGCCTAATGCGTTGTTCACAATGGAGGACTGCAGTCGCCACCCAGGAACTGCAGTCTCCATTGGTGAACACACAACAATCCACAGTCGCCACTCAGGATTGCAGTCCGCAGTGAGGACTGTGGACTGTTGTGTGTTCACAATGAAGACTGCAGTCCGGGGTGGCGACTGTGGATTGTTACAATTTGAGTGCGGACTGCAGTCGCCACTCTCATCCAAAACTATTCACGGTGTTTTATTTTTATTTTTTTTTATTAGTTTCTGTATTGCTCTTATAACCAAAATGAAGCTAAGTTCCAGAGCAACATTTTGGTACCAAAACATTAAGGATCGCATAATAATTTTGCGAATCAAAAATTGCAAAAAAGATTACAATCCTCACTCACACATCCACACTTACAATCCACACTCAGGATGGTAAAGTGTGAATTGTGTATGTAGAATTTTTTCTCGATCATTATGTTCTATTGCAATGTTGATTTCTTTAAAAATGAGAAAAAATGTCCAAAATTTACATGTAGGTAACATGTAGGTTCACGAGTCAATTTGTCCAGCTGGACAACATGAGTACAGCCTGAAATTTGACCAGAGAAACTAACTTTTTTTATCTTTCCTAACGTACTTAGGGAATCATTTTTGGCCAATAGAATTGATTTTATGCTAATTGAGAATAATTCTCTAACATTTGGGGTCGAACTCTTTGGAGTGGGTACCAGTCTGAGGTATTGAAGATTCTGTTAGTCGAAATAGCATTTTGGTCTCAACAAGCCGTTTTTCAGCACATGATTTTTGGATGAATAAAATAGTTTGTTCGCACTGAGAGACCATTAAATTTTGTAAACGAGTTAAACACCCGAACCTTTTTAAACCACCCCAAATAACCCTAAACCACCCCAACAATCCCAAATTATCCCACACCACCTAGAAACGTTTTTTAATCTATCTTTTCTCTTTTTAGTGAAAAGAAGTGTTCCAGACTTGGTCTAGATATTTTTTTAAAACTTTCAGTCGTAACCGCTGTTCCTACTTTTCAGCCCAATATTTTTCGTTAATGTCATGCTTTATAACTAAACAATGACAACTGCAAACTAAAAATTCAAGATAAGTTATCCTCCATGAATTTGTTTGAGAATTTTCTTTCGATAACCTTTCATATCTTCTTGGTCGAAGGTGATTGAGGCATGCTGGTGATGTGCTCGGCGAAAGCGCAGGCGAAAATTCCACAATTGCTTCCACTTTTTGTTTTGAAAGACCTTAAAAAAAATTAAATTGTCAATTCGACGAACGATAGGTCATTTTCATACCTCCGGAGTTATATATGACCATTCTAGCGGCGCCATTTTGATACCTATCTACCCGGCCATAAAATCAGAATACTCCCTGAATAAGGCATAATAAATCAGCAGAGGCAGTATTATATAATCTGAAATAACCTCAGTTTTTGCACGCTCTATCTAACCTCTATCCCCAACGCTGCAGCTGCCGCTTTCACCACAGAATCTTCAAAATCCATGAGCATCAGGCGAAAACAGTCCAAACCGCTAGTCGATTCCATTGTTCCTTGATAGCATTGAAGATCATTTCATAGCTAGCTGCTTCTTTCTTCTCCATCAAAGCGAAGGCCAATGAATCCACTCACCAGCGTTTTTCCCGGAATACTGAAAAAAAATTAGTTAGATAATGAAAAAAGCAAGTAAATATAACTAACCAAGCCGTGTATGGTCAAGTTAAGCTTTTAGAGCAGACTTCGAATGTAGCATCTACAGCCAGATACTTGCACGATGCAGCAGTACGGAGACTATTGTCAGAGCTAAATAGCGCGACGCCAGTTTTTCGATCCGAAAAAAGCTCGCATCTGAAAAACAAACGATAAAAGATACACAAATACATGCAAGCTCACCTCAGCTTTGAACGTGTAAGCTTGTAAACCTCCGGCAAATCAAAACGGATCCTCCACATTCATTAACCATGTCGAGTATGCCTGGCTAGCTGATAACGAAGCTCTTCGTAGGAGAAATTAAAAGTTATAGTAATGGGGCAATTTTGACCAGATAATCCAAGGTTTAGAGCAATCGAAGTCCACAAATTTGATTTCTTGACGTTATTTGGTAGTCGTCGTGAGAAGGTCGTAGAGGCATACATTTTCTCGAACTTTCTGAATGATGAATGATGATCTGAATTTCGCGTTGCTAGATCATCATTAGATCCTCTTTCATTTCCTGCTTTGTTTGCATTGTTCTAAAATCGCACTAGAAACGTAAGAGAATGAAGTGAGAGTACAGAAAAAAATATGGATGTCACAAATTCGATGGCTAAATCTTAATTGGATCAAAAAATATAGTCTTTTGAAAAGACATCCTATCCAAAATGAACAACAATCCTCACTTCAATTAAAAACAATCCTCACTTCAAATGAAAAAACAATCCTCACTCAGTGCGGATTGTAAGTCCGCACTCTAACATTCCTATTGTGAACACACAACAGTCGCCACCCTCACTGCGGATTGTAAGTCCGGACTGAGGGTGGCGACTGCAGTCCACCATTGTGAACTAGGCATAACTTTTGGTGCTGAAAAATTTTAAGAACAAACGTTTTTAAATTTTTCAAACAGAATTTTTCACTTTTGATATTTAAAATTCAAATTACCGCCAAAATGGGTCAATTTTCCGAAAATGACCGAATGCCGTAGTAAAAATGGGGCCAAAACGTTTTAAGATGAGCTCAAATACCTAAAAAGGGTCAAATTGCATGAAAAAGGCCAGAGATGGAATCAGAATACCAGAAAGATGCCAAAATGGGCCGAAATGCCTGAAATGGGCAAAAATGCGCAATATGGGCCATAATGAGCCGGGCGACGGTGAATTCATCCAAGGTGAATTCATCCAAGGTGAATTCATCCAAGGTGAATTCATCCAAAGGTGAATTCATCCAAGGTGAATTCATCAACGGTGAATTCATCCCATTTTTTGTCTTGACACGTTTTCTTTAAATATTTTTCGTTCCGCCTATTCTATTGCTATTGACATACCAACCAATTGATACAATTCTAAACATTTTTTTTTATACAATTTTTCATAAGAGTGCAGGTATGGTAGCTATGGCCCAACCACCATGATAGACCAAGATCCACGAAAATGCACCCGAACCCACCAAAAATGGCCCTTAAACCATGTGAATAACTTGTACCGTTAGGATGGACGACGAAGCACCAGGATGGACCCTACACCACGTTGGTACACCCGAGCCATCCGTATTTGGCCCAACCGTAAACACTTAACGAAAAGCGACAATGCAGCTGCGACACCACAGGGAGTATCCAGGAGAGGATACCGAGATGGGGCTACGAAGGAAGTGGTACCCAGATGTGAACATACATTTATACAGGTAGCGTCACCCAGGTCGTCATGCCCAACACGTAGTTATTTCAGGTAGTGGCACTCAGATGGAGTGTCTCAAGTAGGGGTACTAAGAGGCAGTACTAAAGAGGTAGTACCTAGAAGCGAGTGCCCAGGAGCAAGCACGCATCAGGGGGGGGGGGGCTAACCGGGCTAAGGCGGCTCTAGGTAAATTCGCCGACACGAATTCGCCGACAGGTAAATTCGCCGACAACTATACCAATGATTATACCAAAACTGATATTTTCTTAGAACCGAAGTACTAAGTCAACCTTCTCTACGAGCTACACCCTCGGTAACGATCCCATCTGTAGCTTATAGAAAGGTGTAAGTCAAAACTGAAACCAGGTGTAAAGTAAGGTGAAATATTTTATATTGGGGTACTTCACCAATTAGGTTTTTTAGGACCAAAATGAATATTCACTCACGCAAACCCCGAAAAGTGCGGTGGGTACCTCTGGTCAGGTGGATATCCGCGTGGATGGCCTAAATAATTGAAATTTTCAAGAATAAAAAATAAACCATTTTTCTAACTTAAAATTGTGTGAGGAATTATGCCTTGATACAACCAAAAACGCGATTTCACCTACCCAAAATTTAACCTGGGACGGCTACCACGTGGACAGGTTGATATCCAGGTAACTCCAGAGTAGGGGTATAATCACCCAGAGGACCTGAAAAGTCAACGCTTGTCTTTTATATCTTAAACTATGGTAAAAAAGGTACAGTCGAGTCTCGATTTAACGTACCCCCTGGGGACCGCCAGGGGTACGTAAATCGAGGGGTACGTTATATTGGGGGTAAATTTGACGGAGTTTATTATTGGAGGAATCGGCCCTAGGGTACGTTAAATCGAAGAGTACGTTAAATTGGGGTACGTTAAATCGAGACTCGACTGTATGCGCCCAGGTGGATGCCGAACCAGCAACTCTACATCACCCCAGAATCACTAAGAATCCATCATCCAGTGTGACCAACCAAACCAAGTGGTCGTCACTTGGATCGAAAATTCTTTTTCTTACGTTTTTGGGTTCCAAAACAACTTATCTGCACTAATTTCACTATGCTGAAGATGGTTTGACAGTGGTAAAATCACGTTTTTTGATAAATTTTTGAGTTTTTGCTAAACTATTATTTTGATAAATCAATCGTTGGCAATAACTCAAAAATTCTTGATAAAACGTGATTTTACCACTGTCAAACCATCTTCAGCATAGTGAAATTAGTGCAGAAAAACTGCTTTGGAACTCGAAAACGTTAAAAAAAATTTTTGATCCAAGTGGACGATCACTTAGTTTGGTCACTACCAGGGTGGTATACTCGACGATTACCTCAGCCATCAGCCTCAGCCTCAGCCGGCTGAGGTCTGAAAATTTTCCTCAGCCTCAGCCGTCAGCCGTGCCAAAATTTTTACCTCAGCCATCAGCCTCAGCCGGCTGATGGCTGAGTTAACCTCAGGGCTGAGTTCGAGCTCAGCCGGCTGTAATATAAAACTATTAAATTAACAATTTATTGGTTTGTGTATAAGTAGCCATAAAATAGACAAAGCTGGCTTTTGAGTAAAATGACTTATGTTTGGTGAAAAAAAGTCTTTTTTGTGCGAATTTCAATTTTGTGAAATTAAATTCGTATTCTTCTATTTTTTTTCAAAAATGATGACACCATTAAGTAGCTGTGCGATTCTGGTTACTGATAAAGTATCAATTATTGCATAACGTTACGAAATGTAAAATAATAAGTTAAAGTTACGAACTGAATTACTTTTCTGACCCCCCTTATGCTTTGGTCCTGCTGTTTACAATTTTTAAGAGAATGCAATAGATATAATTTTGTAAGAAACCAGAATTGCAGCGCTACCTGATGGCATTATTACTATAAAAAATTGGAAATTTCAAAGCTTTTAAGACAAAAAGTTAAGCTTAAAATTCTTTCTGTTAAGAAAATTTTGAAAAATTTTTCTGCCTCAGCCGTCTGCCAGGTCTAAAAAAATTCCTCAGCCGTCAGCCTCAGCCTCAGCCGGCTGAGGTCTGAAAATTTTCCTCAGCCTCAGCCGTCAGCCGGGCCGAAATTTTTACCTCAGCCATCAGCCTCAGCCTCAGCCGGCTGAGGTCTGAAAATTTTCCTCAGCCTCAGCCGTCAGCCGGGCCGAAATTTCTACCTCAGCCATCAGCCTCAGCCTCAGCCGGCTGATGGCTGAGTTTAACCTCAGCCGGCTGAAGTCAGCCGGCTGAGGTTACCACCCTGGTCACTACGGAATGGAGTCCTGAGCGTTTCTAAAGGGGTGATGTAGAGGTTGCTAGTTCGAACCCACTCGGGCGCATACCTTATTTTTGCCCAGTTACCCCCAGTTAAAAAACTATGTTCAAATCTTATATTTTTAGTGTATTCAAGCATAACCACGTACCCTAGTGAGAAATTGAAAGGTTGTCGGCGAATTTACCTGTCGGCGAATTCGTATCGGCGAATTTACTGTCGGCGAATTTACCGTTTCCGGTTAAGGCACATGTGGCACCCGAAAGTTCTAGCACCGGCTTTTGGCCGGAGCGCCTTTTCTAGTGAATAAATTAAAAGAGCATATCCGTGCATTTCAAAAAGTTAAGGCCTGGACCAGCAATTTTTTTTGAATCGCCCCATTTTTCACTCGTTTTGCGACAAATCTAATATTGATGACCTTATAATATAGTTAAAAAACTAGAAAGAAAACTTCAAAAATCTGGATAAAAACGCATGTAAAACTTGATCTAGAAAGAAAAAATAGTGCTGGTCCGCGCCTTTTCTCCGTGTCGGGCACGGCTATGCCCCTTTAAAGAGATCATAAAAAACACGAACAACCGCAACAAACAATGCAACAACACAAACACTGACGAGAAAACAGAATTTCATACCGTATTTAAAAAGAAATCGTGTCGGGACAAAAAATTGGATGAATTCACCGTTGGATGAATTCACCTTTGGATGAATTCACCTTTGGATGAATTCACCTTGGATGAATTCACCTTGGATGAATTCACCTTGGATGAATTCACCTTGGATGAATTCACCTAGAGCCAATGAGCCAGAAAAGCCAGATTGCCTGAAATTACCGATATGCCAAAATGGGTCGAAATGCCCCAAATGGGCCAAAATGCCCGCAACGTGCCAAAATAGCCAGAATGGTCAAAAAAGCCCGAAAAGGGCCAAAATGACCGGAACGGGCCAAAATGCCCAGAATGGGCGCAATTGGCCGTAAAGGGCCAAAAGGGCCGGAATGGGCTGAAATTCCAGAATGGGCCAAAAGGCACGGAAAAGGGACAAAATGGCAGAAAAGGGCCGAAATGCCCGGAAACGGTCAGAAGAGGCTCAAATGGGTCGAATGCTCTAAATGGGTCAAGATACCTGAGATGGGTCAAAGTCCTCGAAACGGGCCGAAATGCCGGAATAGGGTCGAAATGCCTGAAATGTCTTAAATGGGCGAAAATTGCCGAGAGGGGCTAAAAAGGCCAGAAAGATGACAAGCTGACCCAAAAATGACAAGATACTCAATAAAGGGCACGTGTAAAACGTAAAGTTATTAAATTTGAGCTTTGGAACAAAGCTCTCTAGATGCAGTCCAACGCGCGTTAGCGCGTTCTGTTCAAAACAATTAAAAATATTGACATTGAATTAGTGAATTTTCTCATTTTTTTTCATTTTTCTCCCTTCTCACTGGGTCCAGGGCCATGAGTTTCTAGTCCAATAGTGGGAAAGTTTATTTTATTCAATAGCGGACCTTGAAAATAGGTAAAACTTTACAGATCAGGAAAAGGACAGATCTGACTGAGCTACGACACCTCAAAGACCTCCCACCTCAAAGACCTCCCACCTCGACCTCGCACCTCCATTGTGGCCACCGAATCAAGGTCTACTCTTATATCCAGGTTCGACTATAGTACTATTTTTATTTAAATAATAATAATAATAATAATAAATCAGTATTTTAGATCAGAAAATTGCAAGGATTCTAATTTTGTTAGTCATTCATACAAAAATTTTAAATTTTGACACAAAATCAATAATTAGGCACTCTCTTTTCGAACATTAGGTGTTTTTAAAACGAATGTTTTCAAGTGAAATAAATTTTTAAATAATTATATATAAAATACAAAAATAATACACATTCAATACTTTTTTAATTAAGATCACTCACTGATTTTTTACAGCTGACTGATATGGACTGTTTGAAGGATGGCCTATCGGATATGCCTGGAAAGTTTGACAGTTTGGAAATTCGAGACGCAAGAAGAAAGCAAGTTTTCGAGGTAGTAATTAATTGCATTGAAAGCAATTAGAGTTAGTCAAAATTACACGTACATTTTTTTATTTTTTGATCCAAAGTTTCTAATTAAAATTTCTTTTCACAGTCCATTCTTAGTTTGTGCTCTGTTTTAAGAAAGTTGATTGGTACCAACAGCCCATTCTTTATTTTTAGGCTTCGGATTAGGGTAAGCCGGTGCTTATGCACTTCGGGTGGCGCATTTTATAATAATTTAAAAATAGTGGTAAAACGTCTCCTAAGTAATTTTCATTTGCTGTAAACGATAACAAAGCTATTTCATGACACTTTCCTACATGAAAAACTAAATTTAAAAAAATTTTAGACTAAATTTTGATCAAAACCTTGAGTCGTCTTGGTACCCTAAGGCAAAAATTTGAATTTTGTTCGAAATGTTTTTTCCCAAATATTCGATTTTTTATTTAGGAAAGTATCAAAAATGCTTTAATATTGGGTTGGTCGATAAGTTCTCGTTTGATAAACACAACGAGCAAGTTTTCTGCACTCGTTTTACAAGATTTGAGTGATGGCCATCATTCAAAATTGACAGATGAGTTACAAAACCAAAAACTTGTTAGAAAAACTAGAACAAAGTTTTATGATGGGTTTCAAAATTAAAATTCAAAACACAAATTTGAAATTTCGAAACCCATAGAAAAATTTGTGTTGAGTACATACAGTAAATTTTGATTACGGCTCTCATCTGTTAATCTCTAGTAGTTTGCATTAGTAAAACTAATGAAACACATGCAGAAATTTTACGGTTTGTGTATAAGTAACCGCGAACTTGTGGACTATCCCAATATCATTTTAGCTTATGAATGTTACTTACGAGATATTTAAACATTTTTCTCAAAGGCTCAAATTGAATTGCAGCGGTAAAACTGTAAATTTCAACGGTAAATTAATTTTTTTTCAACGGTATTTTTAAATTTGCCATAAAACAATGAAATTCAACGGTAAATTGTGAAATTCAGCGGTAAATTTATCGTAAAGTCAACTTCACAGTCCGTTGCCTCATAGAAATGACCCCAAGAGTAAATAGTTGGCGCAAAGCATAAATTTTGTTTCAGATGAAATCCTTATATTAATTACCAGCAAGCAAAATAAACATCCCTGTCTCACAGCACTGCCTTTATTCAGAAACAACAATAACAAAGAGAAACATTTAAACCAGACAACAAATTTTGAGACTCTTTCTAGGGTGTGACCAATCTTTCTTTTCATCCCTCTCTTCTTCCTTCTCTCCAGTGGCTGCGGCAATGGATCGATCAGTTTCTCGGCTCCATCAGCATGAGCGAGTGTTAGCAGAGGACGTCCATGATTCCCTCAGGGCACGTGCAGGAAATGTAGCCGGCATGTGTTCTCCGGTTGTTTTGATCCATGCCTTCGAAGCAACGGAAAGATCTATTAAGTAACGAATGCGCATGCCAGCCTTGCAGTTGAATTGATCACATTGGTGGATCACATTGGTATATTGGTCAGTGAACTTGTTAGAGCTGTTATCGGAATCGCTAAAACAAAAAAATTATTAACAACATCAAAGACACAACGGGTTAATCATACTATGTCCAGGATCCTCCATTCTCAGCCATCCACACATCTGAGTCTTCCTTACTAGAGCACTTTTTCACAGTCGTCCATTCGCGCGTCGCTCCTCGCCTCTTTCTTTGACCGACTTGAGATTGCATCTAAAATAGTGCTAAAGTTGATTCTGCCTGAACGATTCAAAAAACATTGATACACAAATAAGGCAACGGACTGTGAAGTTGACTTTACGATAAATTTACCGCTGAATTTCACAAATTTTACCGTTGAATTCATTGTTTTATGGCAAATTTGAAAATACCGTTAAAAAAAAAATTAATTTACCGTTGAAATTCACAGTTTTACCGCTGCAATTCACTTACAGCTTTTCTCAAATCAATAATACAAAATGCAAACCCCATCCATATAATAGAACTACACTCCGAGTTTTTATCCGAGTAGGGTCAAACATTTGATAAAAAAAACTCGAAATTTACTATTTGAATGCTTATTGTGTCGAGCAAAATTTTAAAGTTTAGAGTGACATCAATATTTTAAAAGCACTTTTAAATTCAATCGACTACACTGAGCACGAGTTCGGTGTCAGAATTGTAAATTAGCTAGAAGGTAAAGAGAATTTAAAGTTCATAACACAATTTCGGAGGCTCTTTCACCCGTTCGAATCCCTGATTTTTTTTGAGCCATCGTGATCTGCGTGCAATTCTGCTCAAAACGCATAGTTGGTACACCACAGCCTGTCCTGTGTTATAGTTAATGATGTTCGAGCACCTCTTCAACCCAATCACATTAGATATTTTAGCGGTAAGACACAAAGAGCTACCCATGCATTTTTTTTCTGAAATCTACGTGTAATTTTAATTTTTTTTTCCGATTTCTTCATAAAATTTATAGGTTGTATCAAGAAACTTTCAAAATAGTCGTAACTTTTTCTAGAGCGCTTTTCAGTTTTCTGTTTCAGCCGATCGATTTTCTCGCCGACAACATTTTTGAGGTGCACAGTGTCAAAGACACGATTTTTGCCTGGTCTCCCCTGTGGTTTAAGTTTTGTTCCGCTAATCACCTCTGGTTAGACCAGGCTCGAACCACATAATGACCAATTCGAAAATTGTGTTTTCATATTGTATACTAAAAAAATATTGTCGGCGAGAACAACACAACAATTTCGAAATAAAAAAAAAGATCCTGTACTTGTATGAAAATTGATTTTAATCAAATTTTTCAGGGAAACGCTAGCGGTCAACGCAATAGGGTGTCTTCAAAGATTCTTGTTGGTGCGAATGACTTCAAGGAATTGCTGAGAAGTAGCGACGTAGTTGTGGACAAATCTCTTTTTGTTTGGAGTTCCTGAAAAAAAACAAGAACCTCCTTATCACAATGCCTCGTCGCTGGTGCAAGACTATGAATGCGACCATGCTCTGTTTCTTTCTACAGGAGGAAGTTGACTCAGAAGGCAAGAGACTAAAAGACCAATTCGCTTCTTCCGAAAGGTCATTCTTGCACCCAATGGCAAGTACAGTAACTTCAAATCATGAAAAAGAAGGGTTCTTGAAAACCATTTTTGCCAACTACACCGTAATCTACGCCAGCTTTGGCAATTGGTTTGGCAATGACTTCAAACAGATGAAGGCTAATTTTGCTGAGATCGTCCAGGAAGTCTACTTCGAACACTATTACCTAAAAAATGTGATGCAGAAGAGTTTGGAACGGAAAGAAGACACCTTCCTTGAATATTTTATGACTAAATTCGAAAATGTGATTGAAAATCGTGCCGAAGAAACTGATCTTATTCATT
This sequence comes from Ditylenchus dipsaci, assembly GCA_004194705.1. NCBI lineage: Eukaryota > Metazoa > Nematoda > Chromadorea > Rhabditida > Anguinidae > Ditylenchus > Ditylenchus dipsaci. Next base: position 62,059 of record SADC01000029.1, on the reverse strand, counting down.
CTTTCCGCTTCCTCTCTAAGCTTTTAAATCTCCACTTCAAGAGAAAGTTGGGTTTTTGTGAAATTTAAAAAGATGGTATTGTGGTCTCACAGTAAATAATGGCTCAATACCCCGTCAAATTATTCTTTTACCCCGTCAAATCGTAAAAATGTGTTTTATCTCCAAAAGTTTATAATTTTTTTTAACATTCTCACATAAAATGTATCCCTGGATCTGGGCTTTTTAACAAGCTATAGACTGAATTTCTGAGATTTTAAAAAGTGGGAGAAAAAGTGTTTGTATGAATCAAATTTTTCAAAAAATTTAGTCTATAAAATGACTTTTTTCTCTAACTTTTTAATATCTTAGTGAGGTAGTTAATAGCTAATTGGAAAGCTGAGGTCCCGGGCTACATGCTGGTATGAAAACTGAAAAAAATTGTAAAGAAAAAGTTTAAGAAATACTCAAAAAACAAATTTTTACGATTTGACGGGGTAAAAGAATAATTTGACGGGGGAAAGTACTTACAGCCGTAAAATAATCTTTATCCCTGTTTAATAAGAGTTGAAAATTTAACCAAAAATACCAATATTTGGGAGCTTTCGTAAAACCACTAAGGCCTTATGGCTCATTTATGTACTTCAAGATCGAGTCGACTCTGAGTTCAAGTTCAGACCAAAGGTTTCACTTAGCCAAAGATCCGAACTCGAACTTGAGCTCGAAGTCGGAAGTGTTCAACGTAGTTCGAGTTTGAGCTCGAGGTCAGATTTTGAAGGTATTCGTTTATATAACTTAGTTCACTCAGAATCACACCCCAGAGCAGTCAAAGGCCACTTAAAGTTAGTTTTTAGGGGATTTACTGAAGAAAGGGTCCAAGTTATATGCATGAACAACTTCAATATCGACCTCACACTTGAACTCTAATCGAAGTACGCAAACCCCTTCGAATCATGTTCGAGTTTGGATCAGAGGTGTTCACGTAACCGAAAATCCGAACTCGATTTCGAACTCGAAGTACATGAATGAGCCATTAGACATCACGGCTAAGTGCCCGCGGAAAAAAGTAGAAATGTAATTATCATTCTAAAAACAAGAAGCAAATGTTATTAAAAAATCAATAAATGTTATAAAAAACCTAACATCTCGGATACTTGTGAAACTTTTACGCGGAAAATGGCAGTTAACTCAAAACAAGTTTTTTGTAAAAATTATTTTTACAAAATTTCCATTCAGCCATTCGAATTTCAGGCTAAAACCCCGACTAACCCGGCTAGCCCTGGCTCGAAATTGCGTTTTACAGGCTTTTTTACTGTTCTTATCAATACAAAATAGAGAACATGTATTTTTTAGGTGGTGGAAAGATTTTTTTGTAATAAAAATTATATTTTTTGCATTCTAAGAGGTCCTCTTGCTGAGTTTCCTTAGTTTTTTCAAATATAATACGTACTAGACGAAGAGGCACCACTAGCGCCTGAAGCATAATTTGAAACAATATAATGAGACGAACACCTGAGCACCTTTATCGTAATTCCTTTACTGAGTGAAATTATCTGGGTAGTACCATCCGGGTGCCCAATCAGACTTTTACCCAAATACCTTATCTCCACCGAGGTACAATTCTGTTACCCCGAGCTGGATGCTAACACCCAGGAATGCTTATCTGAGTACCATTTTCCGTGTACTACCATCTGGGTTACTCCATATGGGTATTACATCTGTATGGCACTACACAAGCGCCCCTCTGGGTACATTGGTCTTGATATACACTGCCTGGGCGCCACCACCTAGGTACATTAGTAGTACTGGGCCAAGTTTTTCATCTCAAAAGATGCCGGTTTTGGCCCCATACTATTGGACACTTTGAAAGAAAGCCCATAGGTATAGGATGGGTGATAAGCTCCCGCCCTTTTTGACCCATACCTATGGGGCAATCAAAAATATAGGTCAAACAACAGCTGCTAGCTATTTCGGAAAACTATTCCAAAAATTCACCAAACAGCAAGTTATATGCATGGCAGGAGCTTTTGGGTTGCCACTGCTAGTAAACTCCTTCTGCGCGTCATTCATGCATCCATCGTCGTAGCTTGAGCGGATATGCGCTTTGAATGGACCGTTCCACGAGACATCGGGTGCCTAAAGCAAGATATGAAGAAAATCAAACAAGAACCACATACCTGGATCCACTTTGTACAGCGCCAGGTACAACTGCAGTATGGAGTTCGATTCACGCAGTTTTTTTTTGGTCGCTTCAGAGAGGTGACACCGAAAGGAGTCCCAAACCAGTAGACGCTGCCAAAAACAGAGCGTCCAAAGATCCTATCAAGGTAGTCGGAGGTGAGTTCGTCGTTCATCCACACGTTCCCTTCCAACAGAGCTCCAAGCTTGTGCTTGTATTTCTCGACGAGTGCTTTGGCTTCTTTGTCCATCCGCTTCCTCGGCAGCACAACAAAAGGCTTGAGCTTCTTACATCGAGCGAGCCGTCAGCATCACCGTGATTCGTGCCTTGTCGTGCCCGTCGTTAGAACCGAAACCTAAAGGGAGAAGGTCTATTTAAATATTACCTAAGAAGCTTGAAAAATACCTCCTTAGCTCCACGCTCATCAATGCACTTTCCGCCGGAAGAATCCAAGTAAACTGCGGTTTCGTCCGCGCGAAAATACCTTGATATCTAAAAGGAATGTATCTCACAATATCTCACAAAATCCTTAAAAGCCTACTTGTGCTTTTGTCGGACTTCTGCAATGTAAAGCAAGAAGTTGATGATCTTTTCCACGTAGTCGGACGGTGGCTTCTGGCAGACAGTAGTCGGAACACGCAGGCTGAAGTTATGGCGTGCAAGAACTTGATGACCCATCCCTGCTCCCTTAAATCTTTTTTGATATACTTTCAAAACGCAACAAGAAGAAAAAACCTTGAAACCTTCTTCATCCTCCTCCGCGTTGAACATCTTGACGGCTTGTTGCTGCAGAATCAAATTCGAGACGCGAAGCTTTTTGATCGGCGCTCTCTAAGCCAGGCTGCTAATTGAATATCGAGATCCTTGAATGTGAGCGGGCGCCCTCCTCCTGGTAGCTTCTTCTTGAATTTTCCTGCGGGCGATGACTCCCTGAGAGGAAACAATAAACAGACAATCACCAATAAATAAGCTTACTTGATTTTGTGGAGTAGCATCTCCTGTTTTACCCAATCCTGCACTCTTTTTCGATGGACTCCAAACTTCTCGGCTGCCACTTTATTTGAAACTTCTTTTGCGTGCTTGAGAACCTTTAGCTTGAACTCCACAGTGTAAGACTTGTGCTTTCGCGGCGTCACGACATCTTCATCGTCTGAGCTTCCCCCGTAATTTGCGATAAACTCCATTAGCCTAAAACAATCAAAGATTACGTATATCAAACCAGTAACAGCAAAATAACAATCCGAACAGTCTTTTCAAAATAGAAACTGTGAACGATTTTCTCGTGAAAATGCAATTTTGGCCGAAAAGGGGTAAACGCTTATTGGTGCGCTTATTAGAGCATGCGCGCTTATTTTCAAACCCCCTGCGAGTGCGCGCTTATTAGAGCATGCGCGCTTATTAGAGCATGCGCGCTAATTAGAGGAAATACGGTAAAAACGTAATTTTTTTTTCAAAATTTAACGACAATATCCGAAACCATATAATCGATATTTTCAAATCCGATTTGATATTTTTTCATACTCAACAGAGCCTTGAAGTCTGAATTCTACTAGCAAATTTTGCATTGTCATTTTTGAGCCAAGCATGGGATTATATCTATAGGGTGGTGCAATTTTTCTGCCGATATTGTTTTAACTGTAACTGCTTTTCTAAGTCGAGTTTTGAAATTCCGTTTTTATAGATATACTCAGAATAAAAAGGCAATTTGTTTGGTATATAATGTGGAAAACACGATTTTTGCTTGGTCCTTACTCTGCTTTGGGTCCTGGTCTGTAGATGGCCTCTGTATGGGCAGGACTCCACAAAAATACAGGGGGACCAAGCGAAAATCGCGTTTTTCACATTATACACCAAACAAACTGCTTTTTAATTATTAGTTGATCTGTGAAAACAGAACTTTGGAATTCGACCAGAAATGAAGTTGTGGTAAAAAAACCGGCCAAAAAATTGGACCACCCTGTAGAAAAAAAAAATTTTAAAAAATCTGCTTGACCAGTAGAGAAATTAGTTTAAGTTTACCCATGATATAGTGGCAGTGGATATAACGGCACCTCCGATATACCGACACTCTTGGCACTAGAAAGGCGGTCCCAAAAAATCCCCCCCCCTCTTTTTCTAGCCTTCATATAAACTCTCTGTCAACGAAACCGCTTTTCTCTCAACAAACTACTAAGCAAATTTGCGCCTTTGCTCTTTTGCCACAAAAGTGGATACCAGCAATACACAACTTTTTACTGGTCAGCTTTGCCAGCCGCTTTCTCTTTTTTCTCCTCTTCTTTGTTCTACCCTATATTTTCACGTGACATTTTCCAACTGTTGTGAAAATTGAAAAAACTGTTTTATTTTTGTAATAAAAGCAGCGGCGGTCATATTTGCGCTTTTCATTTTCGACAAACACATTGTTTCATTTTTCTTAAGAATTTAATAATGTCGCTGGCTCTCCTCCTTTGGCCACGCAAGTATGACCCAACACAAACAGAGCCGCTTTTTGTAATTAAAAGTATATGAAAAATATACTGAATATCACTCTTTTTATAGCAAGCCTTTTTTATCTAGTCCTTCCTAACATAGGCTGACTTAGCCTTGCTTAGCCTAAAAAAATTGTGAAAATATTTTTTTTGCAAATCTGAGTGAAGTCAATAATTTGTTTTCATTTAGTTTTGGTTAATCAAGCGACGTTATTAGCCAGTAGATACCAAAAAATTATATATTTGAAAATTTAAAATAGTAGCGAATAGCCCCCTTTCCCACGATTTTCCCTCTAAAACTTAAGTAAAAAGTACCAAAATATATGTCCTAGACCCAGAAAATGTGCGCAGACTATTTATTAATCACAACTCCATACGCTGGCCTAGCCCAAAGCCTAATGGCTAAACCTAAAGTTGTTACTTGAAAGGTAGTTCGATTTTTATAAGGTCAGGTTTTGGGGTGGAGGGTATGGTGCTCAAAAGATACAAAATACCAAAAGTCATACAAAATCTAAATTAACTCATACAAAATTTTCGTATGACTTTTGGTATTTTGTATCTTTTGAGCACCATAGTGAAGGGGCCGTCAATTTTAAATGCTTACAATGCTTTTATTTGATATTTTTTTTATTTAACTTTTAAATTTAAGATACACAACTTCCTGACACCGCTTTTCGCACCAGTCAATCCAGCACTGCTATTATTGCCGAACATAAGTTTGTAAAAAACGAGAACACAGCCCAAGCAAGAGCACCTGACTCGGAGAGTGCATTGGGACAATCCCAGAAGTACCGAGATTTGTATGCCAACAAGCACTTTGTTAAACAGATAGTGTATTTAAGTATAACAATCTATTGGAACAAAAACTGTTCAAATTTCAGCACACTTTGAAGTGTTGTGAAGCTCAACGTGTTAAGTCTGAGACAAAAAATGAAACATTTGAGAAATTAGATTTTATTGTGGCCGTAGGATTCTGAAAATCGGCCGTAAATTTTTTAAATATTAACAAGTCAAAAACTTTTCTCGTCTGCACTTTAAAAACACTTTTCGTTAGGTTTTGAAGCCTCAGAACATCTCAAAATATGGTTGAAACATTGAGCGAGTAAGAAAAAAATTCAGAATTCTACGGCAAATAAAATACCGGGCATATGAAAAAAAACTGGAGGTATCCATTATGTTGACGATAAGTATAGTGGTTGAGCCTCTAAAGGTCAATTTTTAAAAGTCATTTTTTTGTGGTTATTTTTAAAATCTGTTCCATTCTAAACCCCTTCTCCTCTCAACATTCCGAGTTTTACAAACTAGCCAAAAAAATTTGAAAAAATTTGGAAAAATAAGTTTTTGATAAATTCAAGAGGCGTTTAAAGTCGATACAGAGCGCGCCAGAAATTTCCGGACTATTTAATTTGTACGATTTCTTGCTCTTTTCATTTCAAATATTTTGCGAAAAATGTACACTTTTATTCCATTTTTCTTACTTTTTCGAATAGTATATAAGTTTTATTTGAAAATTTTGGAAAAGCCATTTCTTGGCTACAATCACATGTGAGGTCATTTAGCGCAGTTCAAGAGCTACAAAACCCACTTTACAGAATAACTTTTTAAGTTCTGAGTGTTAAGATATGGCTTTTTGAAAAAAATTACCAAAATCAAAGTTTCTCCAAATTTTTTGGATTTTGGTCATTTTTTAAGAAATTTATTTTTTTCAAAAAGCCATATCTCAACACCCAGATTTTGAAAAATAATTCTGTGAAGTGGGTTTTGTAGCTCTTGGACTGCGCTACAACATAGTGCTATGACTTTGCTGTAATTTTGAACTTCCGATTTAAATTTCGATCAGTTAAAGTGATAAAAATGCATGTCAACATTTTAAAATGACCTCACATGTCACACTTCCCACTCAAGTTCGGTATACACCCCCAGTTTGCCTTGGCCCCCAAGCTGATTTTTTTTTTAATTTTTTTTCCGAATTTTTTTCAATTTAACCCAATAAAAAAAACAGCTTTCAAACATTTTGAAAAATTAAAAAAAATCAGCTTGGGGACCAAGGCAAACTGGGGGTGTATACCGAACTTGACTGGGGGTGTATACCAAAACTGCTCCCATGTGTTTGTAGCCAAGTAATGGCTTTTCCAAAATTTTCAGATACAACTTTATATACTATTCGAAAAAGGAAGAAAATGGAATAAAAGTGTACATTTTTCGCAAAAAAATTTAAAGTGAAAAAAGCAAGAAATCGTACAAATTAAAATAGGCCAACTTCTAGCGCACCCTTTAATACAATACACTATCAAAACACAAATTTTTAAAAAATCCGTTTCGACCATTTTGTGAAACTCAAAAAATCGAAGGATAGCATGAATCACATTTTAAAATAATCACAGTAATCACTTTTAAAAAATCTACCCTTGAGAATCAACTACTTTTCTAGGGGACATTCTAACTTGCTTTTATTCAATCCTTCAAAATAGTAAAGCAAATAACATTCCGCTCCATTTTTTCATTACTAATTGGTTTTTTGGATCCTATTTTAAAAGTCAGCCTTAGTTTGAAATCTAGCTCAGGCTGGACATGTTGCATGTTGAACTTGAAGTTTTACGTATTTGTATGCTTTGTATGTTTTGTTAAGAAATAAATGTTTTTGTGAATGTGTTTTAATTACAAAAAAAAATCTGGCGCTTCTTGCATGACCACCCCCCTCCAAATCAACTTTTTAAATTGTTTCGAACAACCTCAGGACTTTGAAAAAAAAACAGTATTTTTAGGCTAGATTTTTAGCTAGACTTTTAATTGAACATTAAAAAATTAACCAATTTCAAAAATCGGTACTTAATATAGGATAGAATATAGGCGCTAGTCTAGAATCCGTTTGCGTTTTTGCCTTGTTCCCCTGTTTTTTTTTGTAAATTTTGTTTTAATATTTTCAAATTTGTGTCAAATAATGCTGTCAGTACTTCTTCAAATTTGTTTTTAGACAAGATGCGTTTTGTGTTCTTGCTGCAAATAGACTTTTTTCACTGCAAATCGGTGTTTTTTGCTGCAAAAAATATTTTTTTGCAGCAAAAATATTTGCAGCAGAAAAGAGTCTTTTTGATAGCAGAAATAGGCTTTGCCCGGCAGTGGGTAAGCGTTTGTGTTTATGGCCCATCGCAGTGTGCAGGTTCGATCCCGCGTGGTTCATGCGTTTTTTCACTAACATTTCAGAATTAGGAAATTTTTCATGGATAATTTCGAGTTTTTCGGGATCCAAAAATAGACGCACATGGGCTTCTATAAGAGAAACTCTTTGAAAAGGTCGAAAAAACAGGTTTTGCACTCAGACGGATTTGAACCTGAGAGTCTCTATTTTCTGTGTCTGCTTCTTATTTGACAGCTGCATACCATCTTTGTCTAGCATTGCATTTTCTAGGAAAGGTGTTCGGAGTTCGTTTTTTCGGTTTAATTACCCAAATTTTAGGTACTTTGTTTCCGCCCTAAATAGCGAAGGAATAGAAAATTTTGGAAAGCATTACCTTCAGCGGCAGTGCATAAATTTTGGGAAAAGCTCAAACATAATAATTTAGTCATTAAAACTTAGGTAATATGTTTATAGAAAAAAGGATGAATAATTTTATTGTTATTTCAAGACTCTTAGTTAGAGATGATGCCTTTAGCTTTTCGGGACGGGACGGGACAGGATTCAAATTCGAAAATTTCGGGACGGGACAGGATTCAAATTCGAAAATTTCGGGACGGGACGCGGGACGGACAGGTCAAAAATTTATATCGGGACGGGACCCGGGACAGGGAAGATTTTTGGGACGGTCATAAAAATTTCCGATCGGCAATTTCAATCCTATATGCTTTATTCATCTCTCAAACAAAACAAACAATTTAACTAGAACTATTACTAGGACTCCGAATTTTTATTCTCCAACGGTCCCTCGGCACTTGTTGACAACTTGTTAATATCGAGGGTTGACTGTAATTAGAAGTTGAAAGTAGTTTTTGACAAATTGAATTTTTTCGGGACGGGACAAGCCGGAATTTAAATAATTTTTCTTCGGGCGGGACACCGGGACGGGACAGGTGTCAAAAAATTTCTGGGCGGGATTCCGGGACGGGACGATTCTCTAAAATTGACGGGACGGGACGGAATTGTCCCGTCCCGTCCCGTGATCATCTCTACTCTTAGTTAAACTAGACCGTATCTTTACTAATAGAGTGGCACCACTAACTATTTCTCCAAGCAAAGCTAACCACTATGTATGCGGCTCTATTAGAGAAAATACGTTATTTATAGTTGCTTGTAGCCTTTTGACACTTTGAGTCAATTTTGGTATATCAAAGAGAAATTTATTCTCTAAGCTTATGATAAGTCGCTAAACCAGCAAGCTGTAAAATAGCAAAAAGTACTTATAGTCAAAAGTTGACAACTCACTTGATTCAGTATAGAATCCTAAAGGTTTCTATTCGAGCCGAACCCCTTCGGAGTGTTCGATCAAATTTTTGAAAGCTGGCCTCCTGGGCAGGCACATATGCCCTTGTTCGTTGTTTGGTGGGGTGAAATTTTGTTGTTTGAAATTTTTTCTCGGTAAATATACTTTTTTCGGGTCCAATAGTATTTTGCCGTTTTTTATCAAATTTTTCCTCTTCATTCAAAGCTGATGACACCATCGAGTGGCCCTGCGCTTCTAGTTTATAATAAGGTATCACTTGATCTTTATTCTTTGCAAAATGTAGCACAAAAAAGTTAAGAATATAAACCAAATTTTTTTTCTGACCTGCTTCATACTTTCACCGTTATGTACATATCTTAGCAGAAGCCCTTCAAGATATTTTCAAGATATTATTTTCTTCCTTGCCTAGTTTTGTCGTCTGGCAAGTATTCCACCCAAATCTGCTCACGGCACTTTCCATGAACTGCTCTAGGAGATTGGCTACTTTTAAATGTCTAACAACATTTAGTTTTTTGTGTGTACATTTATTTGTGTAGATTGAAAGCTGAATCAATATTAGCACTGTATGCTTTAATAAACAAGCAATAAAGTAGCAAAGAGACAGTCAACCTTGCTGAAACAATGAATAATAGAGTGAGGGTGTGGTTCTGATGAAAACTAGCTTTTGGACGGTGTTTGCGCTTAATTATGAAAACTAGTTGTTGTCTTGAGAAAAAAGAAAAAATATACTTAATTTTTATGAGTCATCAGAATAACTATGATTTGTAATATAACTAAAATAACAAGAGTACTGCTAACCCAAAAGATCTTGAAATTTGTGTATGTAAGAAAAAAATTTCAGTGATTATTGTATGTTAGGTCACTTTTTCTGTTTTAAAATTTTTAGTTGTCATTTCCAAAATTAGATCTGTTCACGGCTCGAATCTTGTAATCCCGGTGTTTTCAATCTTCAATTTTTATATTTTTTCAATCTAAATTTTATTTATTGTGTTCTGTCAACCTAGGCACACTTTCACCCACATCTTCCAACTCTATTGCGCTCCGCACCCCAAGATTTTGCCCTAATCCCAAGGTTAAATTTTTGGTCAACTTATTTTTTGTCAAAATTTGATTTTGAAATTGACTTTAAAGGGGCATGCTCTCCGCCGATGGGAATATTTTGAAAGGCGGGTACCAAGTAAATTCAAGCGAGAATTATTTTTAAATAAATTTTAGTTGAGCACCCTGCGGGAAATAAATAATCAAAAACAAATTTATTTGTTCAATAGTATTGGTAGCCAAGTGGGGTAGCGCCGGCGAACTGCGAAATTTGGTCGTCGGTTCGATTTCTACTGGAAGTATAATTTTTCATCAACTTTTCCGAAATTACGTCAAATTAATTCTCATTTGAATTTTGCTGCTACCCGCCTTTTAAAATATTCCATCGGCGACGGGCATGTCTCCTCAAAATCATTTTATAATTTTTTATAAGTGAATTTAAAATCAAATTTTGACGAAGAAATAACGGGATCAAGGAGAAAGTTGGGGCGGGGGACTCGTTTGCGGAGTGCAATCGAATGGGGGATGCGGGGTACAATTTAGCCAACAACCCATTTCAAGCGGAAAGATTTTTGACAAAACATATGTGGTCCCACGCGCATTCAAACCTTCGAAATTGATAAGGAAGAGACGGGTCCTTTAATAAGCGAGCCACATCTTCTGATTTTAAATCGTGCTTTTGCATTCTATTTTTGACACAGATTTTGAAATTTTCACGACTTTTACTCACCACCTATCTTGCAACTCATTTCCCTGGCTACAATTTGAGGGTGACGTGCCTTCGAAAAGCTTGCAAAATGTAAATCAAAAAGACAATGCTAAGAATACGATTTCGAATCAAAAGGTTATTGATCAGAAGAAATACGGTATTTATTCTATAGTTCTCAAAACACCAAATTTGGTAGTCCGCTCTAAATACTAAATTGCCATAAAAATTGTGAGTGTGCTGCTATTTCTCACATTAATAAACGCAGAACTTCAAGAAGAGTGCAAAAGAAAAAAATTATTGGTTTGCACTAGAGTTGGGTGATGGACAATTATCCATCCGGATAAATAAGACAACTGTCTGGCCTATTTGCCCGGTAGCCAAAATAGGACAAATAAAGTTAGAAAAAAATTAGTAGCTGGATAATTACTACACTATATAAAGTCATTCCGAATTTTTTTTTCATTTTTATTTTTCTATTTTTTACCACTGTTTTGTGTTATGAACAGTGATGTAAAAATGTAAATTTTGGCACCGGCACCGGTGCCTATCACATTCAGTACATTGTTTAAAGAAAATTTTTTTGGCACCCCAAATCTTTTTTTATTTTTTTTTTATTTTAGTCAAAATCTTTTTTTTTCGCTTCAAAATGGAAACAAGCACTGGATAAAATGACCCTTTTACTTAAAAAGTAGTCAAAATGTCCTTTTTTGAAATTTTTTATTCGGAGTCCTGATTTAGTGGTTGGCACAGGAAAACCTGCGTTCTGACATACTAAAAACACCAAAATATCACCAAAAATTTGTTAATGCTGTCTGGGCAGCACCAGTTTTAGACAGGAAAAATTAATACAGAGTTCAAAACAAAAAAATTTAGTGGTTCGCACTAAAATGTCGGCCTCCTGAGAAATTCGAATTTTGGTGCAAAAACACTAAATTTGGTGTTTTTGCGCCTAACTCAATTTCGGGCTTCTACGTCAAGTCCAGTTTAGCTAAAACAGTGATGAATTTGTCCTACCACGTATCACAAAAAGGATGATTATTAAGCCATTATACATTTTATTTTGTTTCTATTGTTGTTTTCCTTTGTGTTCTCAATAATTTTTGACGATTAGTGAGTTGGTATTCAGTTATTCCCAACCTTCACATTGTTATTATAATTTACAGTAATGAAAACCAACACCGACATACTTTGGCCCTGCATATACATAAATAAATAAACATTTGGTTGAAAATATATTCCCCATTAAAAATCAAAGATGATTTCGCCTATATTTTCCTGCTCCACACACTATTAACATTTCCAATCAAGCTGTTGGTTGTTTTTGACTCATGCTTTTCCTTTTTTGCTGCAGCTTAATTTTGTACTGGTGTTTTGTAGTGTTGTTTTTGCAAGCATTCATGTTCTTTCATTAATTTTGAGAACAAAGTCTTATACCATTTGTGTCTGCTATTGTTATTACAACCAGTTCTAAAATTGGTTTGAGTACAGATTTTTAGTAGTACAGTCGTGGCTGGTTGAACGGGCACCGATGAAAGTTTTTTCTTCCTAGCAGCGACGTTTTTGGGGGGATGGCAGGATGATAAGTGACGTAGGAATAGGAAACTTCTTAGAACGATTTTGAGCTAGCCTTAAAGGGCATACCAGCGCATTATACTGCGATTAAGGCGAGGACCAGCAATTTATTTCTCTCATGACCGTTTTGTATGAGCTTTCTACCTGATCCGACGAAAGTTTGCTGCCTACTTTTTAAAAATAGGATAAGTCATAAATATTAGAATTGACATGAGACGGGTTAAAACAAGGACAATTTTTAAAAACTTGCTGGTCGCCGCCTTAATTTGCTGTGTAACGCGCTGGTATGTCTCTTTAAAACAGGATATCTTCCTTTTTTTGCTAAAAAATATGATTTTGAGCTAAAATTAAAAAAAAATCGGAATGCCGGAATAAGGATAAATCTTAGAAATACCTTAAAACAATTTTACGGCCACTAACAACAAATGTCTGTGAAAATTAACAAGCACTACATAAAAATGTTCCAAAAAGTTTTTTTGCGCCCTTACCTCTCAACCGCTACGAATTTTTTCTCGGCAGGCTTCTGTTGGCCGGTCAGTTCCAGTGCTCACCGGAAAATCTGTAGCAACGGCGCGCGAATTAATGGTTTTCAAAAACGGTTTATAGTGATACTGTCAACCAATCGACAACGCCGCGTACCTGTGCATTGAAAATAGACATATGGTCTTGAAAATTGATGGGTTTCAAAATTGCAACTATTTAAATAACCAATGCGAATGTTAGTGGGCACTTTATGCTAACCTTGTCAAGTATATCAATTTTGTAAGGTCACCATCCTAGGATTTACGACGTTCGACTGCTTATATAATTTACTTGTAGTTATTTTAGTGGGTCTTATACCAAATTCCTTCATGGAGTCACCAATCGACTCAGGCAAGAAATTGAGCAGAACAGACCGTCTGGTCAAAAGTTTCTACGCCGAGTTGGCACCCAAGAATATTCACAAAAAGCTTTCCATGATTGGACGTCGCAAGACCACTGCACACGACAAAACACCTCTGGGCATAAAATCAGCAGATGAGGCTGAGAATGCTGAACAATTTACTTTTCGAAAACACAAGGATGTGAACGCTAAAAAGATTGTCCGACGCTTCAGCTTCCAACCAAGAGACAACTTCACTGAAAACTGGGTTAACAGGCAGAACTTTTTTGAAAAAAGGTTAGCTCTAAAATTTTTTTTAAGCAAAAAATCCAAAAAAATTTCACACAAAAATGCGACCCATCAAATTTTAGCAATAAAAAATATTATAAAAAATATTTTTGGGAAAAACTGGCTCAGAGGAAACTAGATCAGCTTAGTTTTCGTAGATTTATTGACAAATTTTTGTCGCTGTTTTACAAAAAATTGTGGCCATATTTTAATGGAGCGGCTAACTTGTGTGACTAAAAAATTTTTGACACGTGGTGCAGTGGGTAAGTTAAAGTGTTGTTTGCCCGATAGTGGTTGGCAGATTCGACTCCGCTTGCGCTTACGTAAGTTATTGTGGTCTATTTGACCAATTTTCAGAAGTGATTTGACTTTTCGCAGTCAAATTCGAAACGAATGACCCAATTTACATATTTAAAAAATCTCAGTGACACAAATTAGGAATCAGACAGACAAGCCAAAAAAAAATAGCATGCCTTCAAGCGGTGTCAAACTTGCGCCGTCTTTATTCGTATATCAAAGACATTTCTAGTCACTAAGTTGCCCGCTCCCTTTAAAAATCGACCTTATTTGTATAACCCCAATCTATTAGGTCGTGTCATAAGTTCGTTGGTTTTGCCATGGCATGTTATCTTTTTGACGTTACAGTCAACCCTCGATACAACGTCCTCCCGATATAACGGCCCCTCGATATAACGGCCCCTTTGGCCCTATTTGGTTAAATTTGACTAAAACATAAGCAGTTAGACCCTCGATATAACGGCCCCTATGCCGGTCCCGACTAGGAAGACATACCCTCGATATAACGACCCCCATGGAAAACATGTGATTTTAATCGCAAAATAGTTTGTCAAAAATGTATTTCTATTATTATTTTTAATTTTATTTTTATTGTTTTCAACACCTACGCCATCTACAATATTCATTCCTGTTACTTTAAATCTTAATTTTTTTTCTTTTGAAAAACAGCAGAAGTAGGTCGTAACAAAGAAGTGTATTAAAAAGGGCATGCCTGTTGCCAAAAGAAATGCTTTTTGATTCTAAGAATAGTTTATCAGCTACATTTGAAAAGAATTGACACAAAATAGTTAAAGTTGAAAAAAATATTCTTTGACTGGAAATTCACTACCGCACCAACTGCCAACTTTTAGCGGCTTCCGATGCTCCTGCCAATAAGCTATCTAGACTATTATGCTTTTTTGAAATCATTAGTGGGAGATCACCCAACCAACCTCCTCATAATCGGTCCTCAAAATAAAGGGCGTCAATTTATTACTGAAAAATAGTACTAATTGTAAGGTATTAAGGTATTGAATAAGTTCATCCCTTCAGTAGTTTACAGTTTAAAAGGTCAACCCTCGATATAACGGCCCCTATGACATTTTGTCAAGAAAAACTCGATATAACGGCCCTCCAATATAACGGCCCGTCGGTATAACGGCCCGCTGCGGCGGTCCCAAGTGGAGCCGTTATATCGTGGGTCGACTGTATTTCAAAAGTTCATTTTAGTTATTACATGATCCAGTCCTTTATTTTTTAAAGATTTAGTGTTATTGCTGTACAGTTCATTATTTTTAGATGACATCAATCTTATTTACCAGTGGTAAATCACCACATAATGCTTTTTCTGTTGAATGCTGAAAGGTACTGATGTTGCAATCAAAATTTATGAAGTCTGCGGAATCAGAAAGAGCATTACTTGGCGAATATCTTTGATAGTCATCTAAAAGTAATTAACAGTACAGAAAATAACACAAAAGATGTAAAAAAATTGACTCAAGTACAGGTCTCCCAAATGTTCTTTATTTTAAAATTTTATATTTATTAGAGACCCATAATTTTTGAAATTTTTAAAGATTTTACCTCAAAACCTTTATTTTTGGTACTCAAAAGCCAGTAAGCAAGGATAAAACAGCACTTTTTCACCAAACGTCCTTTATTTTACGAAAATGTCCTTTATTTAAAAATTTTGAATTCGGAGCGCTGCTGAATCATGTAATGGCTAACATGAAATTTTAAATGACGTCAAATAGATAACAGGGAGGACCAAGGCAAAAACGAACGAACTTATGACACACCCTAATAAAATTACGAATTTTTGTCGGTATTTTTTTACTTATGTCATTGAAATTCTATTTTAACGGGTGTCACACCTACTTTTTATAATTTTGTTGGACTTTACTATAAAAGTTTGACCCTACTATAGAATACCCCCCCCCCCCAAAAAAAATCCGACCTTTTTTACTTAAGTAAAAAGAACCCAAATTTGTGTCCCAGACCCCGGAAAATATGCGTAAACTCTTCATTAGTCACAACTTCCGCACGCTGGCCTACCCCCAAGCCTAAGGGCTAAGCCTAAACTTGTTGTTTGCAAGGGTAGTTACAGCCTTTTTTAAAGGTCGGATTTTGGGGGGGGGGGTATTCTATAGTAGCGCCAAAAGTTTTAAAAGAATATAATACTTGCTTACCATGAAGCCTCTAATTATCTTTGAAGCTTAATTATCTTTAAAAATATTTTGAGAGGTTTTTCTCTAATATAAGACGCCCTCTTATAAAAGATCCGCAAAGCAACAAATTTCTCGTTTCCGAATTTTTGCCGTATAACTAAATGCCGTATTAGATACCGTATAACCTCTTTTAATCCCCCATGAGGGATTATTTTTCAGACCCCGAAAATCTGAAAAATTCAAAGTCAATCTTGGAATTTTTGAGCAAATATCTAAAATAAAAAAGCGGAACCGGTAGAGCTCATGGGAGTTAGAAAAATGCAAATAAACAGATTTGCAAAATATTTACTTCGGGCTGAGATATATATCTTCAAAGTCAGGGGTGGGGATTGATAGAGGGTGGGTGTTAATAGAGGTTATACGGTAACTGAATTTTTTTATGTATCGCTTCTTCTTAGAATCATCACCGCGCTTTTAGAAATGAGAAAGAGTCGACCAAAAGTCTATCCACTACACCTTCAAATGGATTACAAACTGGTCAATTTGACGACTGCAATAGCTCAGTGTGCACAGTACCTGTGGAAGACTTCCCACAAATATTTGTGCCTTTTCAGAGCACACCTAAAATATTGATTGACTGTGTGGTGACTACAGACTGTGAACAAAACCAGAAGTCGGCAGCACAGTGTATTTGCTTAAGCCATTGGACCCAAGTTAGTGTGTTTAATAATGACATAAGAATCATCGTAAAGCTCACTACTACTTTTTTGATGCTACTTTACTTCTTCTCATTCGAAATCATTTCTCAGGCATTGTGTTTTCAAAATAATTTTTGAAGAGAGCCCTCAAGTCAGACACCACAAATTTTGTAGCTTATTTAAAAATAGAGGGATGAATCGCTTTCAAGAAAACTTTATAAAGTGAGTCAAAACCACAATGTCAAAAACATTGTTTTTAATCAGGAAAGAATATTAAAATATACACGATAAGTAAAATCAGAGTCAAATTGAATTGTTGCATCTAAATTCTGAATTTTCGCCCCTTTTTAATTTTTTCTTGCCTTTTTTCAAATTTCAAATAAAATAACTGAAATCTTCTTGCCCCTTTTTAAAGGGGCCTTCTACGGCTACTTTTTGACATCGACTGCTACTTCACTTCACATACATTTTTTCACATATTTTGTTTTGTTATCTCAGATGTTTTTACACCGTTTCGTAGCTAAGTTATTTCTCTATCAATTGAGTGGTCATACACCCTGATTAAAAATAATTTTCGAGAAAATTACACCAAATATAAGGTGAAACTCCACTAAAACCACCTAGCTAAAAAACCACGGTTTTTAGTGTGAGTTTGCTGTGATTTTCTATGAAATATTTTTGATCAGCGTGTTTGTCCACTCAATTGATAGAAGAGAATCTCAGCTACAAAAAGGTGTGAAAACATCTGAGATATGAAAACAAAATATGTGAAAAATGTATGTGAAGTGAAGTAGCAGTCGATGTCAAAAGTAGCCGTAGAAGTCCGCCCCCTTCCTTCAATCAAAATCGGTTGAATTGCTCCGATTTGTGTGCGTTCAACAAAAATTGGAGCAATTCACCTGATTTTTTGATTAAAAAGGGTCAAGATTGCAGTTATTTTATTTGAAATTTGAAAAAGGGGCAAGAAAAAATTAAAAAACGGCAAGAATTCAGACTCTAGGGGTAACAATTCAATAATTTTCTAAAAAAACTGCAAATATTAACCCAGTTGGGTATCCAAAAATAAATATCTGCTCAGCAAACGTCTTCCCAGACCAGTTCCCTTACGAGACCGGCCACGATCCTCAAGTTCGGAAGATCCCAAAGGGATGCATTCTGAAGAGCTTCACGCTCAGAGGAGACGCCACATCTCGATCATCGCAGATGCAAAGGCAGTCCAAGTGTCGCTCCTTGGAAGAAAACATACTACAGAAATGATCCTGTGAAGCATGATTTCGAATATGTGACCAAACTGTTGAGACTAAGTAAAATGAATGTTCCAATAGTTGCTGGGTTTGAGTGGCACTTAGACGGTTAGAGAGAAACACTTTTTGCTCTTTTTCTGTAGAATTGGACCTGACAATCCAAATTTCTTTTCTGGGACTCTAAGATAAGATCAAAACACTTGATTATTGTTTGTATGGTGCTATTCGGCAAGGCGTATCCAGAGTGGAGCTAACCGGGCTTCAGCCGCCCCCCGCTCCCCCCCCCCGTAAATGTTTTTTCGAAAAAATAGTAGATAAAAAAACAGTGTAAAAGTTAAAAACTATGTGGTAAAATGGCGTTCGAGGGGCTTTAGCTCTCGCCCTCTATGAAAAAATTCTGCTTTTTGCTTTTCGGAATACCCGTGGCTTTTTAGTTTTGCGGCTATTTTTTTCTTTCTCTTTTGCTTGGTGCAGTACATAAAAAGAGCTTTGAGGTATTCTAAAATAGGTATATTTTGTCGCTTTTGTAAAAGAGAATTTATATATCATAAATTTTTGCGAATGTTATGCTAATTCACAAACTTTTCTAATTTTTTTTGTTTGTTTTCAAAAAAATATCCCTATGTTTGCTGTTTTGGTAAAAAGTAGCCAGAATGCAAACAAAAAATAAAATGAATAAATCAAGAAAAATGCTCATAAGAGGAATACTCGCTACCAAAAAAATCAAAAGAAGTCCATCAAAACTATTGTTTATTTGTAGTTGTGGTATTATTGACCAAGGGACTGTGGAGTAGTATTTTGTGAGCATCCTGTTTTTCTTCCTCCTTAGCAGTTGTAATTCTTACCTAGTTATTCTGTTTTATTAGTTGGTTTATTGGTAGTCCTGCTTGATTCCTACAATGACTTAGTTTGGGCTACCAAAAAAAAACAAATTGGGATAATTATGGATGTCTTCAAGCCCAATAGAATGGTTCCTTAGACCCTTTTTTACTTTGGGGGATGAGAATCAGGAACTTGGAAAACATGGGCATGTCCTTCCTGGATTGCCAAACCAGAAAGAAAAAGTGGATATGTATGTAGAGAACCATTACCATCAACTTCTACTGCTATTGAGGATGCTGACCATTTTCGAGAATATTGTGAACCTTCTAGTAGTATCAGTAGAAAAAGAAGAACTTCGGCCAGCAAAAATCTGGAAACTTCTTCTTTTCGTGTGAGCATTTAGGTTGGGAAATGAGAAGGTTTTTGATTTTTTACATTGATGTCTACTAGTAGTAGGTGAAGGCCCTATCAACCTTTAGGGGTCGTTATTTTTAGCTTTCTCCCCCTGTAGTTTGTTCATGAAAAATGCCTTGGTCCCATCTTTCTATTATAATTACGTTAATAATGTGATTATAGTGATCAGGGGGACCAAGCTGAAAATAATGCCCCTTAAAGGTCAATAGGGCCGTTTTTTTATTTTTCAATAATAGACATACCGTATATTCTCTATTAGAAGGCCCGGGCCTTCTATTTTTCAACCCTAAAAAAGTCGGAAAAAAAATATTTCGATTTGAGATTTTTGGGTGCCCAACTAAAATTTTAAAAGTGGAATCAGGTGAGCTCGTGCTAACTAAGAAAACGCGAAAAACAGATTTGCGAATTTCTTTTTTATGCTGATATATAGGTCCTCAAGGGGGCCTTCTATTAGAGAGGGGCCTTCTAATCGAGAATATACGGTAATAATAGACAATAAATTAACGCATCTTACAATTCCTGATAATAAATATAAATAAATTTTGAAAAATTGACCGAATTTCAGGAAGGAAGCAGAATCCCCCCTTTCGCCATCAAACCTCAGGCAAAACAACAAAACAAAAACGATTTGGGATGGAAACAACAAAATCCAGCAGATTTGCTGGATGTTACTGGACTCAACAAATATGCCCAACCAACTGCTGGAAATACAGACACAAGCGTGGCGCCGATAGATGCTGCAGATACTCAGCAAGATGTAATAAAAATTGTGATTATTTAGATGGTTTAGGAACACTTTCTTATAATCCTCTGATAAAAAATGCGAAAAAAAAAGGGGGGGGGGGTTGGGCGCTTATTAGAGCGAGGGCGCTTATTAGAAAAAATACGGTATGTAGCCCGTGCCTAGACTAGCCTTTTCAGAAAATATTAAAACAATTCGTGAAATATAACCATGTTTAGTTAAAGGGGCATGCCCGTCGCGATGGAATATTTTAAAAGGCGGCTAACAGGTCAATTTAAAAAAGAATTTTTTTTAAATAATTATTATTGTTGAGCATCCCACAGCGGCGGACTGTTAAAGTCAGTCGTCGGTTCGATTCGCATTGAGGTATAGTTTTTCGACTTTCACTGAAATGCGTAATTTTTATTTTCGTTTGAATTTCACTGGTACCAACCTTTCAAAATGTTCCCATTGGCGACGGGAATGTCCCTTTAAATGTCAAAGACGTAAAAGCCCGAGTGACCTCCTCGCTTTTTAAAGAGTATGAGTTCTCTAGCCCTATAACAGGGTGGTGTATATTCAGGAACCTCAATTCTTTGCAATTTGGAGTGCGCTGATCTTTCGCCGCAAAGCGCAGAAACACCCTTAATATTTCTACAAAAAAAGTTTTAATAATTTCCTATATAGTATTTAATAATAATAATCTCAACACCCTAACTCATACACCTCGATTTTAATGGGGGGTGAAATGGGGGGGGGTGAGTTTAATGGGGGGTGAGGGGGCGGGTGAACTTGGTAAGCTATCGTTAAAGAGTTGATAATTTTTAAACTTAAAGGACCATGCCGTGCGTTCTGGATTGACCCCCGCCAATTCAAAAATTTTCGCATAATCATTCAACTTCTGTAAGGATTTTTCAACTTTATTTCTAACAAAACAAGGCCTAGAATTTAATTTTAAGTATAGTTTTGTTAAAAACCAAGTTGAAACATCCGTACAGAAGTTCAATGATTAGGAAAAAAATTTGAATTGGCGGGGACAATCATGGACGTAGACGGGCATGGTCCTTCAAAGAGATAAATTTCTTTAAAAAAAATCTATCTATCTAATCCATCTATATTTGCCCCACCCTTCTCGTAAAAAAATAAGCTCTTGTATAGCTGAAATTCGAGATCTAAGGCAATCTAGCGTTCTCAGACACAAAAGATGTTTGATTAATTTAAAAAAAGAGAAACATCCAGAATCAAAAGGTCAAGTGCTTTGAGTCACAGCCATATGTCTTTGACTAATATTTGTTTCTATATAAATCCAAGTTATTTCTAGGCAAATTCTTTGATTGGCCGCCAATCTCTGGGTCATTTGACCGCCTCTTTTGCTGCTACTCCTGCTAACTTCAGTCCAAATAGTGAAGAACAGTCTTGTCCGGACACTAGCACATCCAAAAACACACAGGAAGTGGACACAAAAGACAATTTCTTGGTCAACGTCGAGCCAGCCCCCACTGTTGTCTCCTCTAGACGATACAGTCATTTGCGTTGGATCGACAATATGCAGGCTAGGTGAGTGGATATTTTAAGCACAGTCGACTCTCGATGTAACGCCACCCACGAATGGACTAATTTGGTTAGCTTTGACTAAAATTCAGTCAAATAGACCCCCGATTGAACGTCACCCTCGATATGACGCCACTTTGGGGCCGGTCCCCAGGGGTGGCGTTATATACAGAGTTGACTGTATATTAATTAAAAAGTTTGACGCTACTCGTTTTCACCAAAGCCCCCCCCCTACTCCCCGAAAAAGCTACTTGGTTTTACCATACCCCCCCCCCATACGCAATCATCTTTTAAAGGCACCTAAAAATTGTGATTTTTTTTTTGAAAAAGCTGAAATTAGTACGGGTTGTTTCCGAGTCGAAGGCTCAAGACCCAAAGCTTAAGGCTCAAGACTATGGTTCGAAAATCACGAGGAATTTCACGGGGGGGGAGGTGGTGGCGGCTATTTTTTTCGGTGATTTTTATTATTAATCATTTTTTGCTGGTTTGCAGAGAAAAATTCTGAATGTTGAACAAGCCATATTACATTTTTTTTTTGAAATATTGCATAAACCATCACTAAATCGGCACTTTTACGGGGGATTGATTTTTTTTGGCAAGTTGCACGGGAGTTTTCGTGATAGCTTAAAAATTTTCTTTGGTGATATGGCTTGTTTAACACTCGAAATGAAGCCAAGATGTTTCTCTACAAACGAGTAAAAATATTAGAATGATTACTAATAAAATCATCGAAAAAAATATCTCCCGTGAAATCCTCCCTGGGCTAAATCCTCGTGATTTTCGAACAATACTCAAGACCCAAGCCTAAGGACTCGCACACAATGGTGAACTGTAAATTCAACAGTCCTCACTCGGAAATGATCATAATTTTTTTCAAAATTTTTTTGTGGTCATTTACTAGCTGAGATTTAGGGGCAGAGGCGTAGCCATGAAAATCTGACGGTGGGTGGGGGTGCGTTTATAAAGCCTCCCGAGAAGTCATTTTCCCTACACCGTTTTCGAGTTTTATATTGTTTTTAATTAACAATTTTTTTCGAAAAACCTGACGAGGGGTGGGGCCATAGCCCCTTCAGCACAACAGCAATTCTAAATTTTGCTCATTTAGAAATTCTGTGACAATTGCTTTGACAGCCTTTTATGCCATGATCGTCACAATTTTCGCATTGGTTTTTGAGCTGTCCCATCTGTTGACTGGAGAAAATCGACGATCTGTCAACAGCAAAGACTTGGTTTGAAGATTTTTGGCTAAAATTAAATTTGCTTTAAATCTAGATGTTTGGAGTCTTCATGTATGGAGTTAGTATTGTGTTCCTTCAATACTGCTATATCGTCCTGTTGCTCAACCCTAAATGGAAAATGAATTTGCAGAAGGCGAAAACATTTATAGTTCTTAAAAAGAACAGCAAGTAAGTCTACATATTGAAGAGAACTTTCTGAGTTTTATGATGGAATCTTTAGAAAAAAAATTCATTAGATTTGACCTGGGTGCCAGAGGGTGCCGGCCAGGGCTGTTCACAGACCAAATTTGGGTCGGCCCGGCCCGCCGCTTAACTATAAAGGCCCGGTCTGGCCCGGGAGGGTGTCGGCCCGTCCCGGATAGGAAATTTTCGGAAAAATTTTCGAAATATCAGTTCACAAAAAAAAATCTCAAAAATGTTTTGAATTGTGTGTAATTTTCGATTTTATATCAATTTTGTATTTTTACATCGGAAGCCTGCATTATTGTTTATCATTGGGTAGCAATGATTGTTAGTACCTAGCTATGAAGGCTGTGGCTCCCATGTATCCAAATCACTCGGTTTATTCGTGGTTACACTCATATTCTATTACAAAAATAGTGGTACTCAGCTAGTAGCAGTTCTTTTTATCAGGAGGTACTATCAAGGTACCCAATTTACAGTGCCTATGCGTATGAAAGTATAGCATAGTCTTCAGGGAATATTAGCAGGTGTTCAAGTGGTGTTACCCTATGTATTTTCTCTATTAAGGACCCCTCTCTAATAATAACCGCCCCCTCTCGATTTTTTACAGTCAAACCTCTATATAACAGCCCCCCCTAAAAGTTCGTTCCCACCTTGGGTCCGACACTTTTTTTAGCTCGATTTTCAAAGCTTTTTTTAAATTCTGTTTTGACAGTCTGGTCGCAAATATTGCAAGGATTCCGATTTTGCCGATCGTTTTTCAATATTTGAATAATTTTACTATTAAAAAATACAAAACCTCTATATAACGGCCCTCTAATTTTTTTAGAGGGCCGTTATATAGAGGTTTTGTATTTTTAATAGTAAAATTATTCAAATATTGAAAAACGATCGGCAAAATCGGAATCCTTGCTATATTTGCGACCAGACTGTCAAAACAGTATTTAAAAAAAGCTTTGAAAATCGAGCTAAAAAAAGTGTCGGACCCAAGGTGGGAACGAACTTTTAGGGGAGGCTGTTATATAGAGGTTTGACTGTACTAGGATTTCAGAGTTAGGTCCATTTTCGATTTACAATTTCAACATTTTTGAAGGGTTGAAAAATAATGAACCCGGGTGCGTTAACAGAGAAAATACGGTATATACATGAGTAGTCGTAGAAAATGGTCGTCGAGTTGCAAAAGAGTTGCACCTATTTCCGATTTTTGCCAATTTGTCACGCCTTGATACTAACACTACGTGTCCAATGACGCGGCAAAAAAGTCGCAGTCACAGTGAAAGTCAAAGTGTGTGTCCAATGACGCGGAAAAGTGTGACTGCGACGTTTAAAGCGTCAGTCGCAGTCACAGTCGCACTCACATTTTTCCGCGTCATTGGACACTATACAGAAAATCATGTAAACCGGCAGCGACTTTTTCCAAAACTTCTTTTTTTCGACTCCGGTTTTGGTTTCGGCAAAAGTGAAATTCCGGTTCCGATTCCGGTTTCTACAAAAATTTAAGGTTCTCACAAATCGAGGTTCTCACAAGGTTCTCACAAATCGAAAATTCCTGTTCCGGTCCAAATTTAGTTTCTAGTTTTATGGCTTATTTATAAACGTTGTCGTTGGATAAAATGTTTTATAAAGGCACTTTTACGACAAAAATCTAACAACAACGCCAACGCTAACGACAACAAAAAATATTATTCCAAATTAGACAAATTTTGCATTTTAAGCCAGATTTTGAGGATTGCAGTCAAACCTCGATATAACGTACCCCCTGGGGGCCGGGTAAAGGGGTACGTTATATCGAGGGTACGTTATATTGAGGGTACGTTATATCGAGGGCAGAAACCAAATAGAAGACAGGTGTACGTTATATCAAGGGTTCGCCTTTCTCGGTCCCTCCTGTTGTTTGTTTGAGTGCTGGGGGTACACCAAATTTGAGTGCTGTGGACATACCGAACTTGATTGCAGTGAATATACCCATCGGTTAGATATCGGGTGAGTTTTACCGGGGTCGGTTAAACCAAAACTAAACTTCCAAAAGCACACTCAATTGCTCTATTTTTTCCAAATAATTCACAATAATGCCGATAATGCACCACAAGCAAGGGCAGATTGAACTAGGAGGGTTCGCTTATAAATAGTCAATAGCTTATAAATATTCGCTTATAAATAGCCATAAGCACTGGATAAAATGCCCTTTTTCAAAACGTCTTTTTTAGCCCAAATGTCCTTTTTAAAAATTTAAGTATTCCGGGTGTAATCCCTCAGGCATCCCCCATTTAAAAAAGTGTTTGTGAAAAGTGTTTTCGAAAATTTTTCTGATTTTTCCTGACATTTTGTCTATATACCTATATAAAAATCAACATATTTAATTTCCTGTGCTACAGTAGAACCTGGATACAACACCGCCCCGATATAACACGACTCAAAAACGGACCGATTTGATCAGCTTTGACTAAAATGTAGTCAAATGAACCCTCGATACAACACCACCCTATGGTCGCTCCCTTGGGTGGTGTTGTATCCAGGTTTGACTGTAAGAAGAATTCTTCTCTAGATTAGACGAAAAGGCATTAACCACGTGATTCAGCGAGAGTTGGGCTATCGAATGGTCTATTACTCATACCTATAGCGGCGTTACCCACTGTTGATGTTACTTTGTAAAAAGGAAACACTTGATGACTACAGAAAATGTTGCAGAAGCAGAAAAATAGCAAAAACTGTATTGGATTGGTAAATATAACACACCAATTTTACAAGGGTACGTTATATTCAGGGTAACGTAAATATCAGTGTTATCTACAAGGGGTATGTTATATCAAGGGTACATTATAGCGGGGGTATGTTATATCAAGGTTTGACTGTAACTGTATCCTCCTTTTGTTTTCCCTCGAAATCTCGACTGAAAATGCGAAATTTGTCCAATTTGGAATGAAAAATTTCGTTGTCCTTGGCGTCGTCGTTGGCGTTGGATTTTTTATAAATAGGTCGTCGTTGTCTTGTCGTCGTCGTTGACAAAAAAAAGGTTTTATAAAAAGAAATATTCCAACGACAACGACGACAACGTTTATAAATGAGCCATTAGATTTTGGTTGAGCACGCGGAAATCTGGAGATCGACCTCAAAATTCTCCGATTTTCAAGGGGTTAAAAATTAAACGGGCATGCCCGTTTAATAGAGACAATACGGTAATCGCAAAAGTCCAAATCGTCAGCTCTAGTCTGAAGATGATTTTGCGGGCCACCCACCGATAGGGATCAAATCTAAATACCCACGTTTTGTGACTTTTTACGAAAATATTAGAGTTGATAGATTCAAGAAATGTTCCCGAAAATATCAAAATCGAAATTTTTGTGAAACGTTTAAATCCCCATTTTCGGGTAACATCTACGGTATACCACAACTGGATACAAAAACTGACTGTATACACCGACTGGATACACTGAGTTAAAAAATTTTACCTAAGTGTATTGCAATATAATACATATATTGCAATATGTATTGCAATAAGCGGTATTGGATATGATAAAACGGCAACCGGACAAAATCGGTTTTTAAAAGTATTCGTCGCGCGACAAAAACGACTTTTAAAAGTATTTGTCGCGCGACAAAACATGAACGACAAAAACGGAAATAACCGTTTTTGTCGCGCGACGAATACTTTTAAAAACCGATTTTGTCCGGTTGCCGATAAAACATCTTTTCAGCCTTACCAAACCATGGTAATTACTACTACTAGAGCTTGCCCGCCCTACGGGCGGGTTTTATTTTCCGCTGATTTTCCCGAATTTTTTTCGATTTATTTTTCGCTGATATTTCTGTAGAATTTTTCGATTTTTTCCGACTGACGTTTTCGTAGAATTTTTAATTTAATTTTTGATTATTTGACCTTCAAAAATATTTCAAGATCTATGAAATCAAATCTGAGATAACTAAAATTACATACCGTCACTCTCAATTACTTATCCACTCTTCACAGAGCTGACAAAGCGTCTTATTCTGGCACAAGATTCACTTTGTACTCTCTGGTGAGATTCATAAAAGCGCCTTTTGTTGTTGCGGGATTCATATCCACACATAACCGAAACATGAACCGTGAGCTATGAGGTCCTTTCCGAGACTTACAGAACTACTTTATTTGCTTCCTTCTTAAGACGTGTGTGCGTTGATATTGATAAAGGCATATTTATGTTGTGCATGACTTACAGAACCGTTTGTCTTCTTTCCTGTGGCGAGACTCGTAAAAGCGTTTTTTGAACTGCTCCAGATGCTCAAGAAGCGATAATGAGAACACCACAAAATTCTCCCGGAAGAAGACTCGAGAAAAGATTTAATTTAAACATATTCTCGAGACATAATTAATCCATTTCCTTTGATCCAAAAAATGAGCAAATATAACGTAAGATATGCACATACTACACACAACACAAACAACGAAAAAAAGTAAATTTTTTTTGACAAACAAATACAGGCAATTTAAATAAACGCGACAAATTGATGAATAAGCCGTGCGACCGAAACATGAGCCGTGAGCTATTGACTCGTTTCAGTTTTACTATATTTGCTAATCTTTTTAGATGTGGGTGCCTAGACTCATGAAAGCATACTGTTTTTTTGTAAATCATTCTTGCTGTGCATGATTTAAAAAAGCATCTTTTTTTTTCCTGTCGTCAGGATAGTAAAAGCGTATTTTAAACATATCAAGAAGCGATAATGAACAAAACCATTTTTCGCAAAGGAATCTATCAAAGCGCCTATTCTATGGAAGGATTAAGAGAAGCATTCACTTTGTTTGATGCTGAAAGTTTGCAGCTAGGTTTAATTTGTTTCTTGTGCTTTTCATGGTGGTGGTTCACCAATAGTCGGGAGGAAATACATGACAGACAACCACGAAAGCGAGCTGATTGCTCCGCGTTCCCTAAGATCAAAAATACGACAATAGTCTCGCTGAAAAAGACTCACAGAATTCTCACCGCAATATAAAAGTCAATTAATCTTCTGTAATTTCGAAGTTGGAGCAAGCCACTCACACGTCACAGATAGATGACCCATGAGTCTACACTTGACACAGAGGATAAAAAGACACAGACGACAAAAGGCACATAAAAGATTTAACTTTATTGACGAAGACATACATACATGCAATTAATACTGAGACTTTTAGGGATTTGATTCTTGAGCCTCCAGAGAAAGGCTTGACACCACCAGTGACGAAGAAGCAGACATCAGTTCTAACATCCGAATGATAAAGCTGGACGAAATAACCTGGAAATGATGAAAATGAATTTCTTAATACTAACTTGAGCAGAGGACTGAAGTATGCAAGTAATGACACATGAAAAATTAGAAGGAAAAAAACCATGTCACATGAGCCATAACAAAGTCACATGAGACATGACCATGAGAAGTGACCATAATACAAAAGACATGACCATTACATGTAACACCAAGGTATGCAAGAAGGTTACACCATGACTCGAGATTGAATTTTCAAGTTACAGTTCACATCAAGCACTTTCACTTTGTAACAATTTAATTTGAGATTCAACCATGAATCACAGCACAGCCCAACCACTTCAAGTTTTTACCATTGTTGAAGCAGCTGGAGTGGCCATGATTAATACTTGAATCAGAACACAAAAATAACTGCATATAGACTACATGATAATCTACAGTCTCACCCTCTAATACCTTGACTTAGTTACTCTTCAAGTCGAGACTCAATCATGAACAGGGCCCAAATTCTATGCAAATGCATATTTTTCTGCGGATATGCAAGCAATAGTTATGCACAAAAAACGCACTTTTAGCCCTGTTTAAGTACTTTTTTCGTACTTTTATGCAGCATGTTTTGCATATTTCCCATTTTTAGTGCATATTTTGCATATTTTGCAATTTTGACGCATATTTTCTGCATATTGTAGAAAATCTCAGAAATTTTTTGGCTAAAGATGTTGCAGCATGCCAAATCTCGTCTTTGTGTATAAATAAGTCAATTTCTTAGTTTCCAAAACCAGGACACTTTATTGTCAAGCGTAAGAAAGAGATTTCTTCACTAAATAACCTTTATTGAGGTAGCTAACGTTTCAGTACCGTGCAATTCATATTTCAGTTAAAGTAGCAAAATAACAGTGCAAAGCACCGATTTGTTTGTAAAAGATATTAATT
This sequence comes from Ditylenchus dipsaci, assembly GCA_004194705.1. Classification (NCBI taxonomy): domain Eukaryota; kingdom Metazoa; phylum Nematoda; class Chromadorea; order Rhabditida; family Anguinidae; genus Ditylenchus; species Ditylenchus dipsaci. The sequence goes on along the minus strand of SADC01000029.1, from coordinate 33,057 downwards.
TCGAAAATCGCAAAATGCACATTGTTTATATTTGCGAGAAGATTTGAAAGAGTGGCAGGAGTACAAAAGCCTTAGATGTCTCGAAATTGCTTTACAAATATTTTTTTTGCAACTTAGCTAGTAAATGGCGGTCAACACTTTTCATAAATCTTTTCGACTGAAATCCTGCTTCATCTTCATGGAGCAGAAAGTTTTTTTTAAAGCTATGTTCAAATCCTAGTTCAAATGAATTAAATCCTAAAGTCAAATGGATTAAATCCTTAGGTGAATCACCTTGCTTCAGCAAGCCATATGTCAAATTTTGGTCAATTTTTTTTGCAAAAAAATTTAGCATTATCCAAAAAGTATCTTTTAATCATGTATAAGCTGCCAACCGTTTAAAAGCATGTTTAGAGCAATTTTACGACATATAGTGATTCTTCACAAATGTTATGTGGTACATTTAGAAGGTTTAGTCTAAAATTATACTGCATATTTTACGTTTTTAGCGCATATTTAAGCATTTTAGCGCATATTTTATGCGCATATTTCGCATTTTTTAGTGCATAGAATTGGGCCCTGATCATGAACCATGAACAACCACAGTCTAAGCACTTCAAGTATTTAACATTAATGAAGGCTTGGACTGCAGCATGAATCATATTTGAATCAAGAAATATTCAAAATTATTAAAAAGACTCGAGCCCAATTGTCTATTCGAGAATAAAAAACTCAATCCAAGTACTTGAATGATTCACAAAATTCGAGACAAAAACATGAGACTCGACACAGAATCAATGTAGAGAGCCAACTGCTCAACAATCTCAAGAAAATAATAATGAACATACGACGGCACAGGTAACGAACAAGCACCCCAAAAAAATCAATAGGGGGACCAAGGCAAAAAATTTAAAAATAAAACAATCAACAGGGGGACCAAGGCATCTTTTTTTTTTGCCTTGGTCCCCCCTATTGATTTTTTTGGGGTGCTTTCTTTACTCGAGTGGGTGCTTGTTCTTAACCTTGCCCATACGACAAAACTCTCGCTGCAATGAAATCCTCTTGAGACCAACTTTCAAAAAACAATTTTGAGACATTTTCAAAAAAATCGGACATACATCCGCAAACTCTCTTTTCGTATATAGGATTCCCTTCAAGAATATCTGTAGCACCTATTTTGAGCCATACTGTGGTGTTTTTGGCTTTATATTTTTTGATAAAACTTAGGCGAAGCCTCAGGCCAAGAGTATGACAGAGTACGTTGGGACGGGCTGAAATGTGTTTTTCGAACTATGAAAAGTTTTAAAAATAGTGTGAGTCCATCCGGATATAGAGTTGGTTATCCCGTGCCTAAACTTAGATCAAAAAATGTAAAATATCATGAATGGGGATTGAAAATGTATCCTGTCGGTGTATCCAGTCGTCAATGTATCCAGTCAGTTTTTGTATCCAGTCGTCATGCGTTCAACATCTACATCACCAGTCTTGCCAAAAATTTGTGCTTTCAGCAAAATGACATCAATGAGACAAGAAGAGAACTGCGGATTGTACTGGCGATAACTCGATTCCATCAAAGTTAAGTGCCGCTGAAGCTTCGCAGATGAAATCCGCTGAGGCTAATCAACTAGGTGATCAGCTGAAGCAGTTGAAACTCGGATTGATCAAAACTCGTGAATATCGATGGTTCAATTCAAGAGATGAAAGCTGGTTCGATGCAATAAAGGAAACTGTCATAATTTCAAAAGGTATAAATTTTTATTGAGAGTGTGTGACTTGATCATTAGATTGACAAAGCTCTAGGTTCTCGTCAGGGCTACTTGCGCGCAGCTTCAATACACATAACCTTGGTAAGCGTTGTTACTCGGGAAATATCAGGATTGCAGGATCCACTTGGTACATGTTTCCTATTGTGTACTCTTTCTGACTTTTTCCTTGTTTTAAGCTGCTTCTATGTTTTTCGGTCTACCGAAGATAAGAAAAGCATCTCCTTAGCTGCTTATTTCGAATGCAGGCTTGATTCGGATGCTCTCATATACGATGCAAACTTCACTATTAGTTTGCTTGGATCCATCTCTCACATTCTCTCTCGGTGGCAATCTATAAATGAAAAAATGGGGTTTCCAGTGAATCCTTTACTTGCAGAAGTATTCTTCTTTTGATAGAGAATATTCGGCTGCAGGTTGGCCTTCTTTCATTCTGTGGTCAGAGCTCATCGACAAAGCGAAAGCTTTCATTGACGAAGGTGGAAATTTCACGATGCAGTTTGAATTTTTATTGAACGTAAGGATGAATACGTGAGTATTTACTTCTTTGGCATTCATACAGCCTTGCAATCCTTACATTTCAGGCAGGTTCCACTTAGTCTCGATTACTCTGCTTCCAATTCATAGAGCCTGATTGCACGCTTGTGGTCGAAGGTCAGAAAATTCCAGTCTGCAAAGCAGTAAGTTTTTTCGGGTATTTCTTCCTTCTATGTAATTTTTAGCTGATGATGATTCACTCTTCTTACTTCAAGGCCATGTTTTCTCGAGAATTCCGCGAAAAAAATCAGGATGAAATTCCGCTGGAAGGGGTGCTTGCCGTAGAATTCGTTCATCTAATGAAAGTCGTTTATCCGTCAGACGATCCTGTAAAAGATGTCAATGGTAATATTTTTTACTAGATTATCTTGACCAGTGATGTAAAAATGTAAATTTTGGCACCGGCACCGCACCGGCACCGGTGCCTGGTGTCGGCACCGGCACCGGTGCCGCACCGGGCCTCAAACGCGGCACCGGCACCGGTGCCGGCACCTAGCTGAACGTTTGCACCGGCACCGGTGCCTATTCACATTCAATACATTTTCAAGGAAAAATGTTAATTTTTTAACGGGAATGAGTTTTTTGTGGTAAAAAAGTTAGCTTATACAAAATATTAATTTTATTAAAATTAAGCAGCACCCGATTCTTTACGAGCATTAGTCCAGAACGTCCTTTATGCCCTATTGTATTTATTGTGACATTTGAGAACAGTCTTTCCACGCTAGTTGACGTGGCAGGGATGGAAAGATCACGAATGCAATTTGTGATAGCTTCGGAAATAACTAAATCGACTAATATCTTCAGTTGTTTGTTAAATCAGCTCACTTCCTTATTTTCTTTCTAACATTTTTAAATAACTTTTGTAAAACTGTTTGAATATATTGGTTATTTCTTCATCCAATGTGTCTAAAACGGGGTTTTCGGCCTGATTTTTTTCAAAATCCAAAAGTGACTTCGGTCCTCCACTTGTTTGTTCACTAGCAATAAGCTTTGATGGGAACAGTTTTTGGCTCTAAAGTTCAGAGTTTAAAGTTCAGCAAAACCAAGACTGAATCTACATCAAATTTAAGAATAACATGGAGCGTATAGCTCTGCGACCCTTGTCAACATTAACTTGAAGCGCAGTGATTGCGACTTATGGATCTAACACCGCTGCAGTGAGATACAGGCGATCCGAAATAATTTTACTGAGCTCATATACATAAGATGTCAAACTGAATTTTCTGACGAATAATCTGAATATCTGGGGCGAAACTTTTTCTTGCCGCCGAACTTTTTTTTGTCGCCGAAACACTTTTTTCTGGTCAAAAAAGCAGGTGGGCGACAAAAAAGAGATTTTCGGCGACAAGGAAAAGTTTTGCTCAACAAAAGTGGCATGTGCACTTAATATTTATACTGAATTGAAAAAAAGTTAAATTTTAGTTCAAAACGGGCAGCGGTGCCAGCAAAAAACTCGGCACCGGCACCGGTGCGGCACCGGTGCCGGTGCTTTTTCGTTAAAATTTGGCACCTGCACCGGCACCGGTGCCAGCAAAAACTTGGCACCGGCACCGGTGCCCGCACCGGTGCTTTACATCACTGATCTTGACCTTTTCTACTGATTTTAGGACAAAATGTGGAGTGCTTGCTGCGGTTGGCTGATTTCTTTCAAATGAAAATTGTGACACAGCGGTGCGCGAAATATCTCAAGAATTACTCAAATATGAAAGTGAAGCTGGAGGAAAAGTTGCTACTGGCTGGAACCTACAGTTTATCTGACCTACTGGTTAATTATTTGATAGCCATGTTTGCTTTTAACGTAGACACATTTAGGACGGATGCATTGCGCAATACAGGACTATGGATGATTTGAAAAGATTCGTCACTTGTGGCCAATTTCTTTGTTCAGCAGCGACATCAAGGTCCGAGTCCTAGAAAATGTCTCCAAAGTTATTGTACGTAGTACGTAAACTGATTTTGGTGAAGGGGTTGAATTTGTTTTACGAATAAAGCTTTTTGGACTTTCGGATTAGTGGTTGATGGATCCAGTAGGCAATTGTGTGTTGCAGGCTCCTATTAGTGACGCACTTCTCGGAAGTCATTTTTTTACAATCTGAAATCTGAGTTTCGGTTAGCCCTATTAAAACATACAGGGGTATAGGGCGTCAATTAAATGCCGTAAATGTTCTAATAGAGCCCCTCTCCAATAGAGCTCCCTTCCAGAACCCCCACCCCCCTAGAGATTGAGTGAAAAATAAAGCCCTCCTCTCTAATAGAGCCCCCCCCTCTCAGCCAAAATTGGTCAAAATGCCAGATCTGGTTCATTTTTCGCCTTAGCCACCACTGTTTTTTTCTCGATTAAATCATGGGCAGGAGAAAAATGGGCTGTACCCCGAAATTTAAGCGGCATTTTGCTAAGTGGTCGATTTGCTAAGCGTCATTTTGCTAAGAAAAAACATTTAAGCGCGATTTTGCTAAGAATTCCCAATTTAATCGCCAATTTGCTAAATGGTCGTTTTGCTAAGAATTTTTTGCTAAGTAGTTGTTTTGATAAAGATCTTGTTTGTTAAGCTACCTACTTCTTCAGTTCGGTTTAATTTCGGCGTACAGACCTTAAAACCCAAACGATTCAATCAAAATCACGTTTTAAAAACGTTTTAATTGAATCGGGGTGTCCTACTCTGGACTGATTGCACCCAGAGGGATTCGAACCAGTAACCTTGGTGATGAGTATATATACCTCTTCGCCAAGTAAACACTCAAAATTATGATAAAAAAAGGTATGCACCCAGGTGGATGCGAACCAGCATCCTCGGCGGTGGCTATCCAAGTGGTCGTCCACTTGATCAAAATTTTTTTTTACGTTTTCGGTTTCCAAAACAATTTTTCTGCACTTATTCGAGAATGTTGAATGTTTGACAGTGGTAAAATCACGTTTTATCAATAAGTTTAGAGTTATTGTGAACTCTTGATTTATCAAAATCAAGAATTTACGATAAATCAAAAATTTCTTAAAAAAACGTGATTTCACCACTGTCAAACCATTTTCAGGATGCTAAAATTAGTGCAGAAAATTGATTTGGAAACCAAAAACGTAAAAAATTTTTTTGATCCAAGTGGACGACCACTTGGATAGCCACCGCCGAGGATGCTGATTCGAATCCACCTGGGTGCACACTTTATTTCTACCGTAGTTTCAGATATAAAAAGACTAACGTTTGACCTTTCAGGTCAGTTGGGTGAATATACCCCTACTCTTGAGTTGCCTGGATATCAACCTGTCCAGGTGGTTCTCAGCCCTAGATTTGGGATCGGGTAGGTGAAATCGCACTTTTGGTCTTAACAAGTCCAATTATTCACAAATTTTTTTGGTTGGAAAAATAGATTTTTTATTTAAATGAACTGTTTTATTTTTAGGCCATCCAGGTGAGACATTTACCTGGCCAGGTGATACCTACACCAGGTATTCAAGTTGGGGTGTGTAAAATCGCAACTTTGGGCTTGACAAACCCAATTCCCAACACATTTTAAGTTAGAAAAATGTTTTATTTTTTATTTTTAAGAAATTTAATTTTTCAGGTTTGGTTTGGTTTGGTGTGTAGGGTGGTTTTAGGGTACTTGAGGTGGTTTAGAATGGTTTGTGGTAGTTTGGACACAATCTGAAAATATCAATTTACCCAGATCCCACATTGAAATCAATAAAAAGCAAAAAAAATCGGCGGAAAAATGACCGTCGGTAAAATCTCTAATCCCCTACCAGAACATTGAGAAAAGAGGAAAGTACAAAAGGCAGAAAAGTTCTTAGCAAATCGGGATTTAAGAAAAGAATGCCTTAGCAAATATATTCTTAGCAAATGGGCGCCTTAACAAAAAAATTCTTAGCAATTTGTCGTTTAGCAAAAAAAATTCTTGGCAAAACGACCGCTTAGAAAATCGACCACTTAGCAAAATGCCGCTTAAATTTCGGGTACAGCCGAAAAATGCGCAAAATCGAATTGTGCGAATTTAATTGTCGAATTCAAATTGTGCAAAATCAGTTTGTGCAAATTCATTTTGTGCGAAATTCATTTTGTGCGAAATTCAGTTGGTACAAATTCAGTCAATTTGCCATCTCACTGCTTCATCCAATGAAAGCTCATTGCATAGCCATTGCAGAAGCTTAAGATTTTGACCTTTCGAGTACAAAATCCTTGACTGTTAAATAAAAAAATCCTCGTAAATGATGGCACAAACTGAATTTTCACAAACTGATTTTCGCACATTTGATTTTGCACATTCTTCTTCTGCCATGAATTATTGTTTTTCTTGGCTTTCTTTCATTTATTAAAAACTTTTTCGAACTATAACAAATCTAAACATGAAATTTCAACCATGTGGTTGAAAAATATTCTCATATTCATTTTTTCGCATGGCCACATTGCATCGAGTTGGACTGATTTAACAGAAAAAGCTTTTTGGGGCAAAAAGACTTTTTATTGGTCTGATTTTGTTTTTGTCTTATTAGCTTCTAATTTTTCAAATTTATTTTTCTAAGTGATAACATCATCAGGTAGCCCTGCGATTCTAGTTTATAAAGATGGTCCTTCAAAATCCGGAAAGGTTTTGAACGGAAACCTGAAAATTTGGAAAAATAATTGAAAATAATTGTCGTTTTTTTCGTGACGGTGTTTCATTTCATTTATTAAATTTTATGCAATAAGCTTTTATGATGTAATGCTGTCTCGGTGAGAAGTCACAGTCTGAATATAATATTTTATGTTTTTCTGTTAAACTATTAGAAAGTTGGTTATGTTGGGAAAGGATTTTGACAATAGTTAGATTCACATTCCTGGACCGAAAAATGTCGGGATTTCAAAGAGTTTCAGCCCCCCTTCCCCTTTAATCTCGATGTCACACCAGGGGGAAATTGTGCACATTTCTTGGCCCACCCTGTACTTGGAAATCATCTTTTTCTATGGTGTTAGATGATTAAATTTCGCGTGAGCTAGGACTGCTCTAAATTGAAACTGTGTTTCGATCAATACTTCGAGTTTCCACTAGCCTATCCCGGAATCAGCACTAGAGATTTCGGGTAACGGAATTCAGAATAGCCTTGATATTTCGGAAAACAGAATTCGGTACGATAGTGGCTTTGGAATTTTATTTACGGAGTTCGGAATTTTATGGCTCTCACGAAAATCCTTGCTCAGTCATGGCTTGATAAAAAGATTTAAATAAAATTTTAAATTTTATTCCTGCTGTTTGATGCAGTGGTGAGCGTATAATCCAAATCTGATCGACTGCCCTACGACTCGATACACATTATGACTCGATACAACGACTCGATACAATTACGACTCGATACAACGACTCGATACACTTTCTCAAATTCAAACATTTATTCAACTGAAATCAAGGCTTTTTGACTACTTAGACGCTAAAACCGATAAAGACGTCGTTTCCGACCACTTTCTTTCGAAATTTTTGACTTTTCTAGATTTTCTACCTGCCTGCCTTCGGCAGGCAACCTAATTCAATAGGAAGCCCCTTTGGGGGTACATGGTCCGGGATAAGGCTGACCCTTTGGGGTACATGGTCAAAAAGTCAACACATAGTCAAAAAGCCACGGGGGTCAAACGGCCCAGGCGGTCAATCGTCCAGGCGGTCAATCGGCCCAGGCGGTCAATTGTCCAGGCGGTCAATTGTCCAGGCGGTCAATTGTCCAGTCGGTCAATCGGCCCGGGCGGTCAATTGTCCAGGCGGTCAATTGTCCTGCTCCCAACACCAGTGAAACAAAACGAAAACAAATCAATGAAACAAAGGAATATTAGCAGGTTTTCAATCAGGATGTTTCAAAAGGAGCTTCAAAGGAGCTTTAAAAGTGTATCGAGTCGTAATTGTATCGAGTCGTTGTATCGAGTCGTAATTGTATCGAGTCGTTGTATCGAGTCATAATGTGTATCGAGTCGTTGGTATACCATCTGATCCTCTAAGTAATCAAAAAGAAGCTAGAGATTTCGTTTAGTCCAATATTAGAGATAGTACCATTGAAAAGTGCTCTTTTTTTTACTAATGACCATCTATTTTCAGCAATTCTCTGTACCCGGTTCCATTGCCTCGCCATCAGAACATGCCCTCACCACCTCCAGTGCTGCTGCCAGGAAGGTTAGTCACGACAGTCCGAGTGCTGGCAGTCTGTTTTTGCGAATGGGATGTGTTGGTTAGTAGTGTGTTCAAAAAAGTATCCTTCCTTACACCAATATAATTTCTTGCAGTGTTCGGCATCATTGGAGTGGTCTACTACTCATTTAGTGTTTTCCTGTGCTCCTCTGATGATAGGTGCCACCGTGTGAGCATTGTGCTCGATGTGTTTGCCATCGTGTTTGTGTTCACTCAAATGCACTTGTCTACTGCAACTACAAGGTTGTTTTTGATAGAGCTGGAAAATATCAGCAATCCAGTAAGCTAATTGAGAACTGAAGTTTCAAGGCGGAATAGGAAGCATAAGGTCGCACCGTTCCTCGAAAAAATGTTTGTGGTATCGTGTTTGTGCATAATACTTTTCGACAATTTTTTTTAAATTGACTTCTCATTTTGTAGGCAAGATTCTGTCGACTCAATATCAAGGTTTGACTGTGTTAGTTTCAGCCAACTTGATAGAGACTCGATAAGCAGTAGGCTTAGGCAGTAGACTTAGTCGAATTCCGATTTACCCTTTCTCCTTTACAAGAAAACTCTTCAGGTTCGTTCCCGCCGAGAGTCAGACACAATTTTTTCGACCCAGATTTCAAAGCCTTTGCCAATTGTCTATCGTTTATCTGGTTTTAAAAATTTTAAGGATTCCAATTTTACGGGTTTTTTTTCTCTAAATGGAAACATTCTGCCGAAAAGACCTCCTAACAACCGCTATCGTTATAACGACAATTTCTTAAAAATAATAGTAGAAATTACAGCTCTCAATCACCGGTTCACAAACCATTGCTCGATTTGGTGAGTTAAAAATTGCGTTTTCGAATAAAAAAACCCCGCTCTATTTACGGCACTATGCATCTGGTGGCTGCCAACCTGTGGACTTGGATCCGCTACATCCTGCTCGAGGAGAAAGTTATGGACGAAGAGATAAGGTTGGTACTTTATTAAACTGCAAGCTAAAAAATTGTGAGCAAGCTTTTAGACAAGTATTTGCCCGAGATGCTGAAGAAAGGAACGAAACCAGTGGTAGTAGAAAAATCTATGCCACTCACTCCAAACTTCATAAATGCTACGGTGCCGAATGTGTTTTAGCCAGCATGTCAGAGATAATGTACACCTCCATTGTGGAATACTCGCTGATCGGAGCAGCAGTGATGTTCATCGTCTGGAAGAATATTGACCAGGACAGAGAGCCAAAAGAGTATGTCAAAAGGAAACACCACATACGAATTGATTGCTCCAAGACGACCACAGGTGAGTCTCCTAGTCTTATAAAACAATAAAAAGTCATCAGCTAGTTTAAAATGTTCGCTAACGGCCCAAGAAAAATAAACACCTTTCTGATGGTTATGAAAATCGTTACTTGGTACTACTCCTCCAGGAGGAGTGAGAGAAGGAGTCCCTCTCATTAGAACAAATTTCACTTTGCAGTCGAGTCCCCATATGGGTCATTTTTCAACCAACTGAACTTTCAAATCCTAAAGTGGCGTTAAATTATAGGTGTCGGTATATTAGGATGGTTATATGGTGAACTAGACTGCCTGGAATCAACTTTCTGATGCCTAAATTGAACCTGAGCATAGTCCTCCTCCCAGTCAAATCAGCTTAGGGACCAAGAAAATTTTTTCGAAAATTTTCGACTGTTTAGGTTCAAGTGCTCCTCAAAAGTTTATTTCCACACACACTTCTTTCGGCACCCTGTCACTTGTAGCTTTTATTGTACTTTGAAAATTTTACACTCTTGTCACAGAGTTTATATCATCTAATAATTATATAAGTTACGTGAAAATTTATAATTTTTTGCTAATTTCGTGTTTATTGTGTGGCAGTGGATAAAATTTTAAAATTCACTATTTTGACGCTAGTAGCGAATACCCCCAACGATTTTCACCTTTATCACTTAAGTAAAAAGTACCCAAATTTATGTTCCAGACCCCGGAAAATATGCGTAAACTCTATATTAGTCACAACTTCCGTACGCTGGCCTACCCCCAAGCCTAAGGCTAAGCCTAAACTTGTTGTTTGCAAGGGTAGTTACAGCCTTTTTTAAAGGTCGGATTCTTGGGTGGGGGGTATTCGCTACTAGCGCCACTGTTTTCATAAATTCGCATACCACATATTACTTAACTCCTATTTTAGGTCTGTTTCTTGGGCTGGCCTTTTTGGCTGCTACCTTCACCTCAATGGCTGTCTTCTCCGGCTACACCATCATGGGTCAAAACCAAATGGCTGCCACTGTTTTCGGAGTCACTGATATTGCCCAGGTAACTCCGCTCTTACACATCTCATTCAATAATCTACCCTTTCAGTACCTAGTGGCTATTCTCGGTTGTTGTATTGCTTTTTGGCAAATGCGTCTGTTGCGCTACCACAGCCACAGTCAGTCTCACGGAAGCAATAATAACAACCATGGTGCTGGAGCCTTGAGTGTAATTAGTGCTGAAGAAAGTTGCTCATCTTATGGCAAGTCAGGCCATAATCCCAGTCAAGTAAGTGTAATGCCGGGTACGATGTAACTCAAAATTTTGAAAAAAGTACAATTTCGTCGTTTTTCGTCAAAAAGTGCCATTTTATCCAGTGCTTATTGATTTTCGAGCACCAAAAAAAAAAGATTTTGACTAAAAACTTCAAAAATAAAAAAGATTTTGATTCCCGAAAAAAAGGGTGTACCGAAGAATTTAAAAAAGTAGCAAAAGTCTTTTTTAGCAAATGTGCCTTTTAGCAAATAGTTTTTCAAATTCTTCGGTACACCCGAAAAAAATACAAATCTCTAAAAAGTACAGTTGCGTTCTTTGGCGTAATGTCAAGCTTAATTGTGTGGCAATTCATGAAGCTACCAAGGCGTGAATTATTAAATAAGAAAAAAATTGATTGATGGGGTTCAAACGTTACATTTTCTGGTTCAGGACTGATTAGTCGTCACGGTATTCGCCATCGACAATATTCGCCGTAGAAAGTTTTGTCTTTGACAAAGTTCGCCGTTACGGTATCTGCCATTGACAAAATTCGCCGTCGCCAGATTCGCCGTTGACACAATTCACCGTCAGCTTGACGAAAATCGCCTTCTAACACAATTGCTTATTTCTACGATCCAAATGCTCGTAGAAATAGGCTCCTAGAAATAAGCAAAGGCGAAAATTGCCAAGACGGCGATTTTCGTCAACGGTAAATTGAGCTGGCGTTATATTTGGAGTGAGAGTCAGATTAAAAAGCGTTCACACTTCGACTCCAACTCCAATTGTAACTCAGACATTTGTGAACAAGCCATGGTAAATACAGTAACCACGAAGTAAAAGGAGAGGAGACACTCACGGATACCTTTCAACATATATTTCTACCACGGTTTTTACTTTTTGTCACCTTCAAAAAGTCGCAAGGACCTTCACGGCTTAAGATATGGTTTGAGGCTTATCGACACAAATAAGACTCCTTTTACTGTCCTAAGGCTGTATCGAAAAAAAGTAGAAACCAATGTTGAAAGATCGCCGCAAATGTCTCCCTTTTAATTGTGGTGCAATTAACCATAATTAACCTTGAAGTTAACCTTGAAGGAGGGAGGGGCGTTTATTAGAGAGGGGCGTTTAATAGAGAAAATACGGTATCTGGTTTGGTTTGCGGACTTTACGATTACTAATTGTCTGAAGGTGCCATTTATCATGCTTACAGGAACTTCTGGACATGATTCTGCTGGCCTTTGGAATGACCGGTGAGATGATTTACTCAGTAGCAGGACTTCTGGGTCTGAGTGGAGACTGGCAACCTCTTAGTGTGGTCCTTCTTACTGTCCATATCACTAGGATTGTGCAGGTATTTATGGATTTTGATCTTCATCGAATAGAAAACTTGAGATAAGCAATTTGACCCTGCTCTTTTGACCCCTATAGTCGATTTTTTAGGTTTTCGGTGGCCCACTCAGAATAATCCACAAAAGTTTAAGGTCGACCACCTTGGAGTGGGTAACTACCCACGGTACTGATATTCCAGTTGTTAAAACAGCATTTTGGTCTCAACAATCCGTGTTCAGGACACGACTTTGGATAGGGTACACTGATTTTTTTCAATACTTTCAGCTTAATCCAAAATATCGGGTTCTGGAGGTTGATGCCTATTCAAAAGAAGTACCGGGTGGACCTCCTATTCAACCTGAGGTTTACTGGTCTTATAAAAACTAGCTTATGGTTGTTATTCAAGAAAAAATAATTTCTGCTACCACCTAGATTCGAACCTGTAACTTAAAAAATTTGTGCAAATGAGTTTGGCGCAAATGAGTTTGCGCAAATGAGTAGTAACCTTGACCAAATGTCTTTTAACGGGTGGTCAAAAAGTTCCCGATGGATTTTCAAAGCTTTATTTTTTATCATTTTTCTTATCATATCTCTGATCTATAAATACTATTTTGTAGCCCTGAATCTCTTCTTTTAAATGGGATACCGCACTTAGCTTGATTATTTTGGAAAAAATCACCATTTGGCTCCAAACACTTGTCAGGTCATTTTGAGAAGTTGACCAGCGTTTTCATCACTTTAACTGGTCAAATGTTTTATTGAATTTGAGCGTCACGACAAAATTTTATCACCATGTTGTAGCGCAGCTCAAGAGCTACAAAACCCATATTACAGAATGATTTTTGAAAATCTGAGTATTGAGATATGGCCTTTTGGAAAAAATCATTTTCTTGAAAAAATGACAAAAACGCAAGTTTTTGCCAATTTTTCTGATTTTGGTCATTTTTTCAAGAAAATGATTTTTTCCAAAAGGCCATATCTCAATACTCAGATTTTCAAAAATCATTCTGTAATATGGGTTTGTAGCTCTTGAGCTGCGCTACAACATGGTGATAAAATTTTGTCGTGACGCTCAAAATTCAATAAAAAATTTGACCAGTTAAAGTGATGAAAACGTTGGTAACCTTCTTAAAATGACCTGACAAGTGTTTGGAGCCAAATGGTGATTTTTTCCAAAATAATCAAGCTAAGTGCGGTATGCCATTTAAAAGAAGAGATTCAGGGCTACAAAATAGTATTTATAGATCAGAGATAACAAAATGATAAAAAATAAAGCTTTGAAAATCCATCGGGAACTTTTTGACCACCCGTTATTTTAAATTTCGAGTTCCGAATCCTGATATAGATTCAGATGGCTCACGGTCTAGAAATCAGTATTGTAGAGTTTGATTAGGAATGCGAGTCAGTTTAGTGCCAACTTTTAGTGCCAATAATCGATCAAATAAAGACCAAACCACTCAATTCCTTTTTACCCCTTTTTGGAGGGTAATCCTTTTTCTCGGGGCAAATACACTTTTTTGGGTGCACATTTTTATTTCGAATTATATTAATAAATTTTCTCGTCTTTTTTAAACTTATAGCATCATCATGTAGCACTGTGATTTTAGATTCTAATGAAGTATCAGTTGTTTCAACATCTAAAGTATGAAAAGTAAAAAAAGAAAAAAGTATGAACTTAATTATTTTTCGGACTTGCTTCACACATTAACTTTTTTATGCTACATTTCGCACAAATGATGCACCAACTGATAAGTCGTTAGAAACTAGAGTCATGGAGCTACATGATGGTGTTATCACTTTTGAAAAATTATGAGAAATTTTGATGAAAAATGAGTCAAAAAATTGCCTCAAATAAGAGTAAAATTTGCTTAAAAAAGGTATATTTGCCCCGAAAAAAAGAACTACCCCTTTTAGTAGATTAGGCATAAAAAAGGGATAAACCCTAAAAAGGGCACATGACAATTGCCGTTTCTAGACCACGTGCCACATTGTGTTCATATAGATATAAAATAACATGATAGGTTGCAAAAATTACCATAAAAATATTATAAAGCTGTCACAACTAGCGTCACTTTCAATAAAGTTTTATTTCTGCTAGGCATTGAAATATATCCTTTGGAAATATGGGCACTTTTATAGTCCCCCCCCCATACTCGTTTTTTTGAAAAGTGACCCAAAATCACCTCCCGAACTCATTTTTTCTGCACAACACGATGCGAGAAGCATATATAAACAGTTTCTGAATAAAAAAACTTAACTTCGCCAAAAAAAATTGCCTCCCACCCCTCAGTCAAAAATAGTCATTTTAAGGCATTTTAGGGTCATTTTTGGGTGATTTATCGAGAGAGACCAAATAAATAAAATAAAATAAAAATGATCGATTTTGAACAGGTTTTTACTTTCTGGAGCCTACCGCATAAAGAAACTCTGGTATGCATATGTTTTTACATCCAGAGTCAATTCCGAGCAAGACTCTTGGTTTAAAATGCATTTAGAGGCCTTTTTGCCAAGTTCCAGCAAGAAAAATGTGATAAATCACCCAAAATGACCCTAAAATGCCTTAAAATGACCATTTTTGACTGAGGGGTAGGAGGCATTTTTTTTGTCGAAGGTCAAAATTTGTTTGTCAGAAAGTGTTTAAATATGCTTCCCACATCGTGTTGTACAGAAAAATGAGTTCGGGAGGTGATTTTGGGTCACTTTTCAAGAAATCCGAGTATGGGGGGGGGGAACTATAAAAGTGCCGAAATATGTTCTTTTGAAGCTGAATTTATTATCTTCCTGGATATCTTACCGTTTTTTTTAAACATGCTTTTTCAAAGTCAAGACGAGACCCACACATGGACATGACCACATTGTGGTCGGCGTGCCCTTTCTAGGGTTAACGGACTGGATTTTTTGAGATTTACACTATGGCAATCCTTGAAATATAAAATCCCTCCCATCTAACCTTTTTTCCGTTTTCAGGTCGGACTTCAGTCCTGCCTAATCTACATTGCCGGCAAACTGCGGATCCAAGGAGACCACCGCCTAAGGAAAAGTCAACCCGGCAAACAGGCCATCACTTTTCTACTATTGGCAAATGTGTCCATGTTTTTGATGAATTTGCTAGAGGCTGAGAAGGCGGGCGTGTCTGAGACAGTCATCAACTTCTATGGCAAAAAGAGCTGGGTGTTTTTGGTGCGAAGCTTTAGTCCACTCACCATTTTCTATAGGTTCCACAGCTCGGTTTGTTTGGCGGAGATATGGAAGAATGCCTATTCCTGGAAGGAATGAATAAAACGACTATAATTTATTTTTTTAATTGTTGTGTCTCAGCGGGTAACTTAAAAAATAGTAAAAATAATTTTGTAAATTTTGCCGATTGCAAATTTTTCAGAAATGATATAAAGAATATATAAGTTAGTCAGGACAATTAACCGTCAGGATAATTTTGTTAAGCATCCTTCACACTCCGGCGTAACACGACCCGCGTAACACAATTTGACTAGTGTTACGCGTAACACTGTTTTTGAGTCGCGTAACACGAGTGGCGTAACACGAGTTAAGTAACAGAACTTGTTACGCGACTCGTGTTACGCATGTCTGTTACGCGTAACACTGCTTTCGAGTCACGTAACAAAGTCTCGTAACACACTATTTTGTTACGCGTAACACCGAGTCACGTAACACCTGATTTTTGGCTTCTGGATTCATTTTTTTGTGTTTTGACCTTTTGAAATGTTTGTCTTCTTATGTTTAACGGGATTTAAGAGTGTGTAGAAGTTTCTAAAAAATAGAATTTTCTGAAGAGATAGAAATTTTCCTATTTAGGAAGCATCTCATGTTACGCGAGTTGAGTCACGTAACAACACCCTGTTACGTGACTCGCTTTTGTTAAGTTATATCCCCATATAGTATTTGGATCCGCTGTGTCTTTTTTTCGCCACTTTTAACTTAGAGCTCAACTTTCTGCTACGTTTTGCGAACCTATGTTGGATATCTTTCCGGAGCACTCAAGTACAGCATATTAGTTTCTTTTTAAGTACAAAATGTATGATCAAAGCTCGCACTAAAAAAATTTTCCTGCCGTCCAAATTGGAAATAATGTATTTTAGCCTGGATTTTTTGTGGATGTTTGGGTTCCCGACTTTCTCCCAATTTTCGCAAACTCATCTTTCGGTTGGTATCCAGGTAGTGGTATTCAGGTTGGGTAACCCAGGTGGTGCTGCCGCCCAGGTGCTGATGCTCAGGTGGTCATGCCCGGTGGCTGAATTTTTTTAAACAAACTCATAATGCAGTCGTGTCTCGATACAACGCAACCTTTGAAATGATTCCAGCAAAAAGAATTTGGTCATATTCACGTTCGGTATAACGCGACCTTTTTCTGGTCCCAAGGGGTCGCGTTATACCGAGACTTGACTATATAAAATACTGCGTTAATATTGGCAGCCTTTTTATAAAATTAGTTTATTTTGAACAATCATCAGATTGTCAGCAAATTCGTGCATATACCCTAAATGACTTTAGAATGACTAGAGGCGCCAATAGCGCTTGTAACCCCTTAATAATATGAAAAATCTAACAGTTTTTCAAAAAGATAGAATTACACGAAAAATTGTTGTATCTTCTAGGAGATTCAGGATACCTTCTGGTCGTACACTTTCCGGATAGCTGAGGTGGGATCAAGGCGATTTGCTCACACTCCAGGCGACTGGAGTAGCATTCAGGCGTTTGGGGCACCCTCCAGGCAGTTTTAGTACCTTTCAGGTAGACAGGGTATCCATATGGTTGAGTTACTATCCAAATAAATTTCATCGGTATTTTGAATTAAATTAAAAAAAGCACTATGTTACGCGCCTCGTCTCAGCCATATCTATCGATTAAAAAAAGATCGCGAAAAATAAATAATGAATCTGGTCTAAAATATAAAAAATGATAGCACTTGCAGATGGTAAACACTATATAAAGATGATTTCTATGCAAAGATGGGTTTTGTGAATAGCCCTGTGAAAAAGAATGCGCGGATATCTGAATAAAAAGATAGGAAATTCTCGGAGGGATAGAGACTGTGTATTTTTAGGAGGACTTGATATAATGTGCCCTGGCATTGGATCAGACTTTTCAGGTGTTATCACCTGATTCAGACCACCTGAGTACAGTACTTGGGCTCTGCCACTACCTTGATCTGTCTGTTGGACAGAGAAAACTGTAAATATCTTTCCTGTATGTCCCCAGTTAGCATCCTTTACCTTTGTATGATCGCCGTTTAAACGTAAATGTTGACAAACAAGAAAGAATCGTTGACCTCAAATGTGTTACGCGACTCGGTTGTTACGCGTAACATGTTACGCGTAACACGCGAAATGTTACGCGTAACATCAAAAAGTGCTGTTACGCGACTTTTGTTACGCGGGTCTGTTACGAGACTCAAAAAAAGTGTTACGCGTAACAGGCTCGCGTAACACGAGTAGCGTAACAGAATTGTTACGTGTTACGTGTTACGCCGGAGTGTGAAGGCTGCTTTAGGATAAATATTTTCTAAATTCAACCATGGTTTCTACGTACTATAACGTCTTATACTGACAAATTTCACAATGGTTTTTTGAGCGTCTTGCAGCAAAATGTCAGGGTATAAAACACTACGATGTTGTTTCGAAAAACTTTCTAACATTACGGACAAACTAATAATTAGAGCTGGAAACGGGATTACAACGAGATTGGTTTTGGGAGATCGTGTCAGCCAATATTTTGATTAGTTTTAAAAATTGTGTTTTGACCATTCTATTCAGCGTAAAAAAAGAGGCCCGGGATTCGGTCAGGGGTGACCATGAAATAAATTGTTTCAGTGAGTAAAATGCGACGCCAAGGATCGCCAAGGTTTTTTTTTCTACCACTCCAGAAAATCAAAATATTGGCTTTCTACCACTCCAGAAAAAAACGTTGGCGATCCTTGGCGTCGCATTTTACCCACTGAAACAATTTATTTCATGGTCACCCCTGACCGAATCCCGGGCCTCTTTTTTTACGCTGAATAGAATGGTCAAAACACAATTTTAAAACTAATCAAAATATTGGCTGACACGATCTCCCAAAACCAATTCCGTTGTAATCCCGTTTCCAGCTCTACTAATAATCTTTTAAATTCCGGTTATTGCTTATTGTTTAAAAACTGTTTAAATTGACGCAATTCTAAAAGAAAAAAGCGTGGCCCGCTTAGTAGTGTTAACAGATAGAACAGAATGTGAGCATTATCAGGCCGGTCGTTTTCGCTTTAATTATGATAAAGTTAATAAAAAAGGCTAGTGAATGATAAATGTAGCTAAATGCACAAAAATGTAATTGATACGCTTAAATTTAACGTAATTCGTCAATATCTGTACATTGTTCTCAAGCTTGTTAGAAAGCGACATGATTATTATGAAATTCAAATTCTATAAAGATAAAAAAGACTCACGTAAGTCTTGGCTATCTTTTGGTAAAAAATTAGCGAAGAAATGTGGTCGGAATATTGATTTCCAACCCAGTGAAATGAAACCAGAAATGTCCATTCGTGACCAATCTTGGGACAGCTCCGGCTCCGGCTCCAGCTCCGGCTCCAGCTCCGGCTCCGAGCTGGAGCCGGAGCTGGAGCGAATTTTTTAAAGCTCGAAGCCACAGCCAGAGCTGGAGCTGAAAATTATAAATCTCGGAGCTGGAGCCGGAGCTGAAAACTTTTTTGGAGCCGAGGCCAGAAACTAGGAAAATTTAATTTGAAATACAGTCGAGTCTCGATTTAACGATCACCTTCGATTTAACGATCACCTGGATCGGTCCCTTCAATAATAAATTCCGTCAAATTAGCCCTCGATTCAACGATCACTCTCGATTTAACGATCACCTGGGTCGGTCCCAGGGTGATCGTTAAATCGAGACTCGACTGTAGTGTAAATCTGGCATTTTATTGCGGCGCCAAGTAAATTGGTTCATTTTGCTAAACTAATGATTTGGCTTGTGGATTATTGAACAATGAAATTGATTTGTATTTTGGTTATTTTATCTGCTTTTAAAGCATATTAGCCCAGGAGATGATCGAGAATCTGAGGAGCAAACCAGAAAAGTAATATAATATAAAAAATAATATCTTATAAAAAAGAGCCAGAGCAGCTCCGGCTCCAGCTCCGGCTCGGAGCCGGAGCCCGAGCTGGAGCGAATTTTTTTGAAAGCTTAGAGCCGGAGCCAGAGCTGAATCGAATTTTTCGAAAGCTCGGAGCCGGAGCCGGAGCTGAAATTTAAAAATCTGGGAGCCGGAGCCGAGGCCGTAAATTAAGGATTCCCCAAGACTGTTCGTGACCAGGCTGCCACCACACTTTTTCAATCCTTTCAAAAAGAGCAGAAATATAGCCTCACCTGTGATTTAACACTTGTATCTGATGCAGCTTCCTGCGCTCTATCCCGCGATATTTTTATTTTCTGAAAATGGCTCAGAAAATTTTAAGAAAATTACACAACCAAGTTACAGCCACCTGAATATCCGTCTAAAAGCCACTGGTTTTTCGTGGGATTCTGGGGTCAATTTTTTTGGGTTCAATTTCCTGAAATTGGCTTGTTGTCATGTGAGTGGCTAATCCTTTTTTCTGGGGCAAATATATTTCTTTTTGTGGCAAAAATACTTTTTTTTGGAGCAGATGGGCTCGGGACCGATATACTTTTTTTGGCTGTACACCGAAATATACGCGCCGATTTGGTACTAGGTCGTTTTGGTACGCGGTCGTTTTGGTACGAAATTTTTCGTGCTGTTACCAAAAAATTACTTAACGAAATGAACGCGTATCGAAAAATCTCTTACCAAAATACCGTTTTTCGTGCTGTCACCGAAAAATTTCTTACCGAAACGATTCTCACTGAAAAGTTTCGTACCAAAACGACCAAGTACCAAATTGGCGCGTATATTTCGGTGTGAAGCCTTTTTTGGGGGCAAATATACTTTTTTGGGGCAAATATATTTTTGGAGCAAATATATTTTTACGGGGCAAATTTTTCTCTTTTTGGGACAAATTCGCCTTTTTCTAAAAAAAACTTTTCTGGAAAAAAAAATTTTCCCAAGAAAGAAAAAAATTTGCCCCATAAAAAAATAAATTTGCTCCAAAAAAAATATATTTGCCCAAAAAAGTATATCTGCCACAAGACCATCTGCCCCAAAAAAAGTATTACTGTTCCAAAAAAAAGTATATTTGTCCCAGAAAAGAGTAAATCTCCTCCAAAAAGGATTTGCCCAAAAAAATAAATTTGCCCCCTAAAAAGTATTGCCCCCAAAAATTGCCCCCAAAAAAGTAAGCCCTGAATTTATGGGTATTACACAGGTTCGTACTCATTTGCGCGCACTCGTTTAACTTTGGCTAGACTACAGTTTATTTTCGATGAATCGACGGTCGATGTAACGTCCACTCGTTATAACGTCTCATTTCGGACGGTCCCTTGAGGGACGTTATATTGAGCGTCGACTGTAACAAACTTTCATTTCAAAACAAACAACTCAATATGCTAACAGACAAATAAGATGGACAATACTTTTTTCTCCGCCTAATTTACTTCTTTTTCCGCCTAAAACACTTTTTTTCTCCGCCTAATTTACTTCTTTTTCCGCCTAATTTACTCTTTTTCCGCCTAATTTACTCTTTTTCCGCCTAATTTTGATTCTCGACACGAAATCAACCATTTTAAAATTTTTTGTGTGAAATTCAGGGATGGGCAAAGACCAGATGGCTGCAGACCCACTCCGGAATGGCTTAAAGGCCAAAATTATTGGTTTTCTGGGGTTTACTAAAGGGGGAGTAAACTTTTCGAGAAAAAATCGATTGAGCGGATCAGATTTCGGGTCCGATGGGCTCAATCGCTCAGAATTCCAGGTTTATGGTGGTTTCGAGTGGTTCAGGATGGAGTTGTGGGCGATTAAGCCGATCGGACCCGAAATCTGATCCGCTCAATCGATTTTTCTCGAAAAGTTTACTCCCCCTTTAGTGAACCCCCAAAAACCAATTATTTTGGCCTTTAAGCCATTCCGGAGTGGGTCTGCAGCCATCTGGTCTTTGCCCACCCCTGAATTTCACACAAAAAAATTTTAAAATGGTTGATTTCGTGTCGAGAATCAAAATTAGGCGGAAAAAAGAGTAAATTAGGCGGAAAAAGAAGTAAATTAGGCGGAAAAAAAAATTAGGCGGAAAAAGAGTAAATTAGGCGGAAAAAGAAGTAAATTAGGCGGAAAAAAAATTAGGCGGAGAAAAAAGTGTTTTAGGCGGAAAAAGAAGTAAATTAGGCGGAGAAAAAAGTATTGTCCAAATAAGATCATTTTGAAAATTTTCTTCTTCCTGATGGCCTTCCTGTTCTTCATGCCGTAGAAACGAAGTAACCCGACTAGGTGATGGTATATGGCTCTCAGGTGTACTGTCATTATATGACAGTAGTGTCGAAATTTAGAAGGTAAAAATGGTCATTTTGTTAGTTTGACCCTGGTTGTCAACCTTTTCGCAAGCAGCTTGCCGCCACATTTGTAAGAGCAGATGCCAGCGATCATTAAGACATATCACAGTTATAGATGTAGTCTGAAGACAAGTTTTTAGGCTACTCTATCAAATCTAAACACGCACGTCTTTGTAACTTTTCACGAAAACATTAGAGTTGTTGAATTTAGGAAATGTTTCTGAAAATATCAAAATTGATGTTTTCGCAAAACGTTTACATCTCTACTTTTGCCATAAAATTCTGATTTTCAGAAGAATGGCACCAAGAACGACAAGAAAGAGACCTGCGGATACTTCCTGCGATAACTTGATTCCATCAAAGATGAATACCGCTGAAGCTTCGCAGATGACATCTGCTGAGGCCAAACAACTAGGTGATCAGCTCAAAGAATTGGAAACTCGAATTGATCAGAAATTTGTGGGTATCGATGGTTCAATTCAGCTCATTGGTGGTTCAATTCTGGACAACGGTGATTCCATTCAAGAGGTGAAAGATGGGTTAGATTCAATAAGGGGAACCGCTCTCACTTCAAAAGGTATGAATTGTTGTGATTGTTTATGAATTGTTACGAATTGGGGCCTAGCATCAAATTGAGAAGTTCTAGGTTCTCGTCAGGGCTACTTGCGCGCCAGCTTCAATATTAAAATCTTACCAAGGCTTGTTATTCGGGAATATCAGGATTGCAGGGTCTACTTGGTGATATCTTCTGCTGTTGCATACTCTTTCTAATCTCTTTTTTGCCTCTAGCTGCTTTTATGCCATGAAGTCTATCAAAGATAAGGAAAAGATTTTCTTGAGTGTTTATTTCCAGTGCGAACGTGATTCGGATGCTCTTATCTACGACGTAGAATACACTATTCGTTTTCTTGGAACGACCAATCCACGTTATCACTCGGTTGGCAATTTATTTATGAGGCAATATCATTCCTATAAGTCATTTTACTTACAGGCTAAGCAATGTTTTGACGAAAAATGTTCGTGTTCTGGTTGGGCTTCCTTCATCTTGTGGTCAGAGCTCATTGATAAAACAAAAGGATTCATTGACGAAAATGGAAATTTCACGATGCATGTCCAATTTTTGTGGGACGTTCGAATGAATATGTAAGTAGATTTAGATGTATTCTTCCAGCTTTTCTACGACCCTATAATTAAGATATTTCAACTCTCAGTTTTACGGCTGACACCCGAAATTTTTCGTTTTTTGCCAGAAATATCTGCTACTTCTATGCAGCATTGTCGTTCGCTATAATTTTGTTTATGGCTTTGATTTACGGACGCTTCCGCTTTGCTTCGATTTTTCGGTTTGGCCGGCCGAAATTTCGGTTAGTTGACAACCCTGCTTACAGTGTTACATTTCAGTCAGGTTCCGCTCCGCCTAGATTACTCTGCTTCTAATTTCCTAGAGCCTGATTGCACGCTTGTGATCGAAGGTCAGAAAATTCCAGTCTGCAAAGCAGTAAGTTTTTTCCGAAGATTTCTTCCTTCTATGTATTTTTAGCTGATGATGATTCACTCTGCTTACTTCAAGACCATGTTTTCTCGAGAATTCCGCGAAAAAAATCAGGATAACATTGAGTTGAAAGAGGTGCTTGCCGTAGAATTCGTTATCTTCTGAAAGTCGTTTATCCGTCAGATGATTCTGCCAAAGATGTCAATGGTAATATTTTTTTATTTCTGGATTTCCTCTCTTAATTTTAGGTCAAAATGTGGAGTGCTTGCTGCGCCTGGCCGATTTTTTCCAAATGAAGATTGTGACAGAGCGATGTGCGAATTATCTCACGCTTTGCTCAAATACCCTAGTAAACATCGAAGAAAAGTTGTTGCTGGCCCAAACCTACGGTCTTTCTGTCCTACTGTTTGCTGTTTGATGCTTTTTTTGCTGATTGACATAGTCACGCTTTAGGACGGGTGCATTGCGCAATACAAGACTATGGAAGATTTGAAAAGATTCCTCGCTTCCGGCCAATATTACCTTATCAACAGCGACATCAAGCTCCGAGTCCTAGACAGTGTCTCCAAAGGAACATAGCACATTAACTGATTTTTAGTGGAAAAAATTCACATTGTTTACGAATAAAGTTTTGTGTCATTCGGCGCATTGTGTGTATTGGTTAAGTAGGAGTGTTTCGCTTGTATTGGGACGCCTAACGATTGTATGCAAAAACTGATGGTATGGGCCGATTAGATACATTCTCAATCTTTATTCTTTTTTACTCTACTCTGCTTCTAATTTCCTAGAGCCTAAGTGCACGCTTGTGATCGAAGATCAGAAAATTCCAGTCTGCAAAACTGCTTCTACCCACCTTCTGACCACTAACCTACCCTACTAGGCGCCCCGGCGAAGGCCGGGGCTAGCTGGCCACCTACATACCCAGCTTACTTGAACACCTGCCTAGCCTACCTACCCCTCCGACCTACCATACCTACCTTCTCTTATTTTCAGTTATTTTCTAGAGAAAAAAGAGTTTGGCGATGATTTTTTTTCGATTGTTTCGTATAACATAGAAATTCGACAGTTATAGACGTACAGCTTCGTCAGTTTTCCTCAGTGTTAAGAGAGATTGCGGTTTATCTCTTAATCTCACATTGCAAATTTTTCTCAACTTTATGTCGGGAGCAGCCACGGAACAAGAGCTCGTGAATTGGAAAAAGGGGAAGGAGGGGATATTTGATCCCACTTCCTTTGGATCACAGGGAAATGCCTTAATCAGTAGGCCACCAAACCTCAGACTGGGAAAGTGAATAAATTTGTAGACATCACTTGCGTCGAAGACGCAACAACTTGGACTTAACTGTGGAACTTAACCTTGAAAAACAACAGTTAAGTTCAACAGTTGGTATCTCACCACGCAATCATACTCATCAAACATATCCTGATGCCAGGACATGCCGAAACATGTCGTAACTATTGAAAAAACCGTCCTAGTAGCGAATACCCTCCCCTCTAAAAATGTTTTCTTATAAAACATAAGTAAATAGTACCCAATATATGTCCCAGACCCAGGAAAAGTCGTGAGAAATTTATTAGTCACAATTTCAGTACGCTGGCCACCCCTGAGCCTGAATCCTGAACATGTTGTTCAGAGGGTAGTTACAGCCAGGGGTGGGCAAAGATCAGTTCAGATCAGGTCGCCGAAGATCAGATCAGTTCAGATCAGATCGCCGAAGATCAGATCAAATCGGCATAATATTTTTTCTTTAATTTTGGCAAATTTCACAATTTAAAGGGGCATGTCCGTGCGTTAAGGCGCGAACCAGCAGTTTTTTTTCGAATTTTTTCGAATCGTCCCATTTTTCACTCGTTCTGCGTCAAATCTGACATAGATGACCTTATACTGCTGTTAAAACTAGACAGAAAACTTAAAAAAATCTAGACGAGAACGAATGTAAACATTTATCGAGAGAGAAATGAACTGCTGGTTCGCGCCTTTTCTCCCAATCGAGCACGATCATGCCCCTTTAAGTCAAAATTTTGCGGCGAAACATATTTTGGCGACCGGACAAAACAGGGTTTTAAAAGTATTTGTGGCGCGAAAAAAACGGCTTTTTCCGGATTTGTCGCACGACAAAAACGGTTTTTCCTCGATTTGTCGCACGACAAAGACGACTTTTTTCCGTTATTGTCGCGCGACACAAACGGTTTTCTACTTTTCAATTCTTCTGAGCTTATGTAACCAAAGTTACAATCCGTAATTCCAGTGTTAAATTTTAAATTTGACAAAATGAAAGAAAAAAATATTATGCCAATCTGATCTGAACTGATCTGATCTTGCCCACTTCTGATTACAGCGACTTTAAAAGTAAATTCGGCGCTAGTAGCGAATATACATACAACCGACTCGTTACAAATACTGACTCGTTACACCGACTCGTTACATTGACACTCGTTACAACTTTTTCCAAGTACTTCCAAATCTTTACCAAACAAATGACAGTTCAATTTTTGACCTTTTTAAATGTTTTCATTTCATGAAGTTGCTATAAAGTCGAGCTTTTGGCACTTTGAAATTTCGACCATTTGCCTGTTTTGGCATGTTTTCGTCACTGGAACTGGCAAAAATAGTCTCTAAATGCATTTTTGATCAAAAGTCTTGCTCGAATTATGTCTACTCTTTACTCTTCTTACCGCCAGCACATTTGTCACCTGTAATTATTACGATATGCATTTTGCTGTACTAACTTTAACCCTAAAACTACGGCAAGGTCTTTTTATATCGTAGCAAACTTTGTGTTTTTTTTAATAAACTGCGAAGGAATCACCGTTTTTGATATTTATCTTTATATATCAATTTTTCATGCTCTTTCTGTCTGTGTATTCAGATTTTTATTTTTTACGCAAAAAAGTGGATGTTTAAGGCATTCGAAAATAGGTTCAAAAACTGATGTTGTTTAAGCAAGGCCAATTCTGGCTGTTGGCGAGGGCAAACCTCGATACTTTTAATTTAGGGAGGTAGCACAAGATCGAGGTTGACTGTACAAACTTTGACAAATTCAATCAAGATCGAACGATATCGTAATCAACGAGACTTTAATTATTTAAATACAAGACCGTATTTCACGTTTAAAAAATGGCAATGCCCATGCTAATGGGTCTACATTTCTCGTCTTCGAAACCTGGAATTATTGCGAATTCGAACTTAATAAATTCGAATTAAAAAATTTGCACAATGTACTATTGAACTTTTACCAATTGGGATTTGAAAATTGGCGCAACGCCAAACTCGTCCAAAAAGCAACTTGATTTCTTACCAACTAGGCCAAAAGCATTCTGATTTTTTTACCAATTGGCCCAAATAGCAATTTAAATTTTGATAGATTGCGCAAAGTCACCGTTCTAGTGTTAAAGATTTTTTTCTCAGAGGGGCATTCCCACGCTGATAAGAGGTGGTGCCCGGGAATTCAAAAATTTTTCCTAATCACTGAACTTCTGTACGTATTTTTCAACTTGGTTTCTAAAAAAACCATACCTAAAATTAAAAAACCATGAAACTTGATAAGCGCAGCACTTTGCGAAATTTGAATTCGTGCGGGCCACCCTAATTTTGTCAAAAATATTTTTAAATTTTTTTTATTTGTTTTTAAAATTTTCACAAAACTTTGAGCCATCTACTAGTCGAGCCCAACGTTGCTTGACTATGCCAGATCGGACGAGTTCGACAACTCCGTTGCACTGCACTTTCCTACTGTAATATTGTGTCTATTAGGTCTTGTCAAAAGTTCTGTCGTTTTATTTCAAAAGCAATATTTGTGGCGTTGTGGTTTTTACCATAGATTTTTTTTTTAACATTTTTCAAAAGTTGACCAGTCACTTGTAGCCAAGATTCTCAGCTACAAATGAGTGGTAAACTTTTGAAAAATGTTAAAAAAAATCTATGGTAAAAACACAACGCCACAGATATTGCTTTTGAAAAAAAAACGACAGCCCTTTTGACACGACCTAATATATTGACTAATAAAGAAAATTCAAATTTTTAAATGCATACAAAAATAATAATTCGAAAACATTATTGACAAAATTACTGTGGTCCCGCGCGAATTCAAATTTTGAAAATGGTCCTTCAATTCTAGGCCTTGTTTAATGGAAACCAAGTTGAAAATTCCTTACAGAAATTCAATGATAGGGATTTTTTTGAATTCGCCGGCACCACCACTTATTAGCATGGGGTGTACCAAACCCCGTCTTTTCCTAGTTGGAATTCTTGCAAATTCAAACTTTATTAATCCGATTAAAGATAACTGGCACAATGCCATAGCTGGGCCAAATCATCTTGATTTCTTACTAACTGGGCCGAAAAGTATTTGATTTTTCACCAACTGGGCCAAAATTGATTTGATTTTTACTAACTGGGCCAAACACTAATTAGTATTTTTATCAACTGGCCCGAATACTCATACCATGCAAATCACCGTAAACCACTTTAATTCATACCGAACAGCTCTAAACGAGCCTATACAGGCATAAACCGATGAAAAAGGAAGATCGGGGGACTCTTTAACACTAGAACGGTGACTTTGGCGCAATCTATCAAAATTTAAATTGCTATTTGGCCCAATTGGTGAAAAAATCAGAATGCTTTTGGCCTAGTTGGTAAGAAATCAAGTTGCTTTTTGGACGAGTTTGGCGTTGCGCCAATTTTCAAATCCCAATTGGTAAAAGTTCCAATAGTACATTGTGCAAATTTTAATTCGAATTTATTAAGTTCGAATTCGCAATAATTCCAGGTTTCGAAGGACGAGAAATGGTAGACCCATTAGCATGGGCATGCCATTTTTTAAACGTGAAATACGGTCTTTGTTTTAATAATTAAAGTCTCGTTGATTACGATATCGTTCGATCTTGATTGAATTTGTCAAAAGTTTGTACAGTCAAACCTCGATCTTGTGCTACCTCCCTAATTAAAAGTATCGAGGTTTGCCTCGCCAACAGCCAGAATTGGCCTTGCTTAAACAACATCAGTTTTGAACCTATTTTCGAATGCCTTAAAACATCCACTTTTTTGCGTAAAAAATAAAAATCTGAATACACAGACAGAAAGAGCATGAAAATGATTATATAAAGATAAATATCAAAAAACGGTGATTCCTTCGCAGTTTATTAAAAAAACACAAAGTTTTGCTACGATGTAAAAAGACCTTGCCGTAGTTTTAGGTTAAAGTTAGGTACAGCAAAATGCATATCGTAATGATTACAGGTGACAAATGTGCTAGCGGTAAGAAGAGTAAAGAGACATCACCTGAATATTTTACAAACCCCTGATTTAACGTACACCTGTCAATTTTTTCTGCCCTCGATATAACGTACCCCTTTGCCTGGCCCCCAGGGGTACGTTATATCGAGGTTTGACTGTACCCTCAAACCTGGATCGAGACACAACACCAAGCAATTTCATTCATTACACGGTAGTTGACCAACCAGCAAATGCCTCAGGAGGCAACTTCTATAATTCTGTAACGGATAACTCTGCGAAAATTCATTTTGACGTCCCTGCTAGGCAAAAACATAATTCTAATGGATTCATGTTTAGCATACCGTATTTCCTCTAAAAAGCGCCCCTGCTCCATTAAGCGCCCCCGCTCTAATAAGCGCCCTCCCTGGAGGGGGTTTTGAAAAAGCGCCCCTGCTCTAATAAGCGCCCCCCCCCCCTCTCAAGGCTATTTTGCTTAGTTTGTATTTCAGTTTTTGGGAAACTTGTTTTTTAGGTAACAAATTCAAATTCGTACTCAAATTGGTTTCCTTTACTAACGAAAACTTTCCTTTTCCCAGATTGTCGGATCACTATCAGCCATAATGGAAGCGAGGACGACCAAATGCACTGCTTCAAGGATTCCGGAGGGATTCCATGATCTTTCGAATGCGCGAGATGAGATTCCACACACGAGGAATGATGCTGAAGAAATAGACGCAGACCAAGACGATGAAAATGTTATCTGAGCAATAAATCTCTTCACTTCGACCAATCTTTCGAAGTTGATTTGAATGATGGAATGTATGCGCTCAACCCTCAGTTTCACGATTTTTGAAATGATCGAAAGTTGTAAACCCAGCATTTTTTCTTTGTTTGTAAACTCAGCATTTTTGTTCAGTATGTTCTGTTGCCTTTTCATCATAAATAATGCGTTTTGAATTTGAGCAATGTGTGAAAAAAAAAATTCTGGAAATCAATGTCTATAACTATAATTCTCAAGGTTTGGGTTAAACAAGGTTGGTGGCCTCGGCGCCGACAGGTTGAAAAATAAGCGCCCTTGCTCCATTAAGCGCCCCGCTCTAATAAGCGCCCCCTAGACGGAGGGTTGAAAAATAAGCGCCCCGGGGCGCTTATTAGAGGAAATACGGTACTTAATTTAAAAAATAGGGCTGTCAAACATTCGAAATTTTCGAACATTCGATTCGAAGTTCGGGTTCAATTTTCGAATGTTATGTTTGAATATTTTTTATTTTTTTTGAGATCAGTAGATAACTCTGATGAATGGATACCTAGTGTGTAGGTTGAAATAAAGAAGTTAACTGTTTTGGTCCACTCAATCCATATTCTGGTACAAGTGGTGAATCTGGATGTCCACCTGGATATGCAATTTTTATCTTATACTTTGGCTTCAAAAAGTTTTTTCATAGTGTTTCATCGTGCGCAAATGTCCTGCGCAAATGTCGCGCGCAATGTCAGTGCGCAAAGTCACGGCGCGTAAGTGTTGGCGCGCAAATGTCGGTCAACCTCCTAATAATGCCGAAATCTTACCCCTCGATGATACTCTTTCATTCCTTATT
Organism: Ditylenchus dipsaci; assembly: GCA_004194705.1. NCBI lineage: Eukaryota > Metazoa > Nematoda > Chromadorea > Rhabditida > Anguinidae > Ditylenchus > Ditylenchus dipsaci. Next base: position 3,100 of record SADC01000029.1, on the reverse strand, counting down.
CAACCTTCGCAAGTTACCCCATATTTCTGAAGTGACTTTTGCTGTGCAAATTTTTCGTTCTGATTCCTCATGGAATTCTGAGTCTAAAAAGTTACTAAACGAGTTGAGAAATAAATAAAATTGGTAGAAGGTTGAGGCGGCATACAACTAAGTCGTAAAAGCCCAAGTGCACCCCCCCCCCCTCGAAAATTTCTTGTACTTTTGAAGAAAAGTACCCATTTTTAGCTGAAAATTTTTTATTCTGAGGCACCCTAGTATGAAAAATTCCTCAGCAATCCGAATGACAAAGCAGAATATGAAAAAAATACTTACATGCTGAGATATGACCTAAAGTTGAAGTGTCAATATTTTTTAAAAATTACCACTTAACTTTACTCCAACTTAAGATCATTCTCAGCAAGAAAGTATTTTTTCAAATTCTGCTTTGTTATTCGGATTGCTGAGGATTTTTGCATACTGGTGTGCCTCAGAATGAAAATTTTGAGCTAAAATATAGGTACTTTTCTTTAAAAGTCAAGAAATTTTTCGAGGGGGGGGGGGGGTGCACTTGGGTATCTGTCCAACTAAGTACGTACGTATCATTGTACCAATTCACCTTTTTTTTAATGGTCATTTGCATGAGATCGCAAAATTAGGGCATTAAAGGGGCATTAAAGGGGCATACCCACGCTAATAAGAGGTGGTGCCCGGGAATTCAAAATTTTTCCTAATTATTGGACTTCTGTACGGATTTTTCAACATGGTTTCTAACTAAACCACACTAAAATCAAATTCTAGGACTTGTTTTGTTAGAAACCAAGTTGAAAAATCCGTGCACAAGTTCGATGATAGGAAAATTTTTTGAATTCCCGGCACCATCTCTTATTAGCGTGGGCATGCCCTTTAAGTGACAGTAAATCAGTGCAGAAATGATTGCAATTGATTGCTCGAAAGTTTTCGGCCTAGAATGTAGAGTGAAATTTATAAAAATTATTCATCCACTGGAATCGAATCTGTGAGTTCAAAATTTTCGCATTAGGATTTGTATCCCCTCCCCCTTTAAAACATTATTCCAATCACACGTTCAATTAAAAAAGTAGTTACTAACTGGCCGGTTCCAAAAATCATAAGTAACAAAAAATGAATTTTTCGAGATTTAGGTTAAGAAAGATCTCACGATCAAACTTCATAGTATCCATTACTTATCTAAGAATGATTTAACATGCAGCTTCTCCCAGCCCTCTTAAACAAACCTCCCATTCCTGTAATAATCTCGCATAATGAACGACAAGATTGGGTTCTTGAGATTTAAATAAACGGGTTTGTCCAAAAAAGGTTTGTCCTAAACAATAAATGCAAAAAAAGTCGGAAATATGGTATATAAGTCAAGTTCTACCTTTACTAATAAAAACGACATGGTGGTCTAGTGGGTAAGTCGTTAGGCACTGGTTCAAGATTTCAGAGTTCGATTCCACCTGGGATTGACCACATTTTTTTCCAGTGGAAGTCCATCGAATTGCCGCTGGTAGTCCACCAAATTGCCAGTGGTACACCACTATTGCCATTGGTACGCCACCGAATTTCCAGTGGTACACCACCAAATTACCAGTGGTACACCACTAATTGCCAGGGAAGTCCACCAAATTGCCACTGGCAGTCGATGGGGTCCATGTTGGTAATTTGTGGACTTCCACTTGCAATTCGCTGGACTCCCACTGGATTAAAATTAGCTGTGAAACGGTTTTTGTACTTGAGAAAAATATTTTGTAAAAAAACGATAAGTGTGACTAAGGCATCTTTTTCGACAATTCCAAAAATGATAGTAAAATGAATTTTTAAATGAAATTGTAAAATATTAATTCAGAACGTTTTTGTTCCAATTCGACATTTCGTTATATCAGAGGTAATTTCATTAGTTCGGACTGTCACCAGGGTCGCGTTATATCGAGCGTCGCGTTATATCGAGATTCGACTGTACAACTATAGTTTTTTAGCTATTTTTACTTTTTTGTGATAAAAATTTTACATGAAAAAGGCTTGTCACTTTATGTGCAATCTCAAATTACTCAAAAATAGGAACCAATTTTTAGGATAGCGTTTTTTTGATAAGTAGGTGTTTGAGCTGAGACTATGAAAACAAAACTAAATTTGGAATATTTAGAAAATTAGCTAGAAAATAAGAACTAGATAAAAAAAAACGATAAGCTAAAATAAAAGGCACTTCTTTAGTTCCCCCCTATACTCGTTTTTTTTTTGAAAAGTGACCTAAAATAACAGCAAGAAAAATCTGATAAATCACCCAAAAATGACCCTAAATACCCGAAAAAGACCATCTACCCCCAAGATGCGGGTGGCAAATATTTTTGACAAAATTTAATTTTTCTTATTCAGAAGTATTTAGAAATGCTTCTCGTATTTTGTTGTGCAGAAAAAATGAGTTCGGGGATTAATTTGGGTCACTTTTCAAAAAATCTGAGTATGGGGGGGGGGGGACTACTAAAGAAGTACCAATAAAAAAAAATTCAAAAATCTACTTCGCTAGTAAGAGGGGGTGCTCGAGAATTGAAAAATTTTGCCTAATCATTGAACTTCTGTACAGATTTTTTCAACTTGGTTTCTAACACAATATATACCTAAAATTGAATTATAGGCCTTTGTTTCATTTAGGAACCAAGTTGAAAACCTGAACAGATGTTCAATGATTTGGATGAAATTTTTATTGGAAAGGCTGCCTATTATCATAATATGGCACCATCTGCTATTATCATATTTAATACGTCACAAGCCCACTAAAACGACTCTTTGGATATTTTAGGTATGTGGGTATTTAGTCCTTGGGTATTTTGACATTGGGTATTTTTAATTGGGTTTTGTCTTTAGGTATTTTGATTCCTGCACCGATTTTTAAAGTCTAGTGATAAATTATTTAGGCCACTCTATCTAATCTAAAGACCAGTGTTTTGTTAAGAGTTAGGGATAGTTAGGAATTTTGGATATTTTTTTCCCGAAGATGTTAAAATTAACATTTAACATTTTCATTAGGGTTGACCAATGCGAATATTTGCGCAAATATTTGTGTATATATTTGCGCAAATATTTGCAAATATTTGCTGAAATCTTT